>ML789758.1:449428-468652 GCA_009831015.1 Picea engelmannii | reverse complement strand
TAATTAAGTTCTAATTTTTTTTTTAAATTAAAATTAATTTTAATTTTTTTGGGGGGGCAACTGGGGGAGGGTTATGTCGGGAATCACCCCGACGCCTGTGTGGCCAAGTCTAGGTCGATGTCTACCGATCGACCGAGGGAGGGCAATGTCAGGCATCGCCCCCGGTGCCCACGTGGCCATGTCCAAGGCATCGCCCCTGGTGCCCACGTAGCCAAGTCCAGGATTGGACTTGGCCACACGGGCATCGAGGACGATGCCCGGCATCACGCTCCCCCAACTGACCGACAGACTGTCCAATATTTAATTTTAAAAATTTTAGCTTAATTTTTTTTTGTTTTGTTTTAATATAAAGTTTTGTTTTAATTTTTGTTTTTTTAATTTTTTTCTTTCAATATATTTTTTTTATAAAATTGAAACTTTGATTTTTAAAGTTTAGTATTTTTATAAAATTTGTTTATGTTTTTTTTTATCTAAAAGTATTTTTTTTATTTTTAATTGTCTTTTTTTTTCTTTTAATGTTTTTCATATGTGTAATTCTATTGTTTTTGTTTTTTAAATGTGTTTTTTTGTTTTTTTTAAAGTGTTTTGGGTTTTGATTTTTTTGTATATGATTTTTTTTTTAGTTTTTTTTTGTGTATTTTTTATTTATTTTGTGTCTTAGAAAAAGTAAGTTTTTAGATAATTTTAATTTAACTTTAGTTTTTTTCCATGAACAAAACATATTTTATTTTTTCCTTAAATAATTTGTGTTTTTTTTATTTTTTATATAGGACAAATGGTAGGAAAGAAAATATCTGTGAATATATCTGGAACAAGACCTGCAGTAATGGCATCCAAAATCCCAGATAGGACCTCCATGAATTCTAGGAAACAAAATGTTATCCCAGCAAACGAGGTCACAAGAGCAATGAACAATGTTAGAGAGTGAAAAATTGTCAATGGTGAGAGTAGAATGGAGCATTCGTGGTATATTAAAGAAAAACAAGCTGCCAATGGAGAACAAATAATTTGGTACTGTGTTGAATTTGAACATTTCCAAGCAAGCTATCAATCACTTGGCATGTTACAAGATATATGTTTGGTGCTAGGAACAAATATTGTTTATGCACTGGCGAAACAATAAAAGAAATATCTCAATATTAGATATTGTTTGAATATGAGAAATTATAAAAAGGAAGAAAAAATCACAGAATTATGTGCAATGATCGTGACAGACATTGAGATGGGCAATGTAAGTTTTCTTATTCTTATTTTTGTAGCATGTATTATTATAAGTTTCATGATAATTGTCAAATCTTATTTAACAATGGAAATGACGTATTTTATTTTTATAGGATTTTGATAGGTTCATTTCAAGTATGTTAATGGGGATTTATTCTACAGATATAAATATCATGGAAGTCATCAGTTCCTTTCATATCAATAAGGCATAGGAAGGAAGGAAAAATAAGCAAAGAGTAATGGAAGTTGAAGCTGCAGCAGAGAACAAAGAAGAAATAAAAGTCATCATTCTAGAAAGGATAAAAGGGTTACATTTAAAGCTATGGAAACTCTATATGAATTTTTCACTGAAATTTATGCAAATGAGGTTACCTATATTCCTCAAAAGAAAACTAAAAAACATAAGTGCAAAAGAGGTATGGCCAATGATGATTTCATTCCTAGTGATTATGAAGATACTGTTGAGTTAGATGAAACTCATTTAAAACTTAAAAAGAGGAAAGCAAAGGTTGTTGATGAAGAAGAATTGATAGTTACCTTTCAATATCATTGTTAGCACTAATATTCATATTGTCAAATTATGGCTTAAAGGGAGCTAGAGAAAGTTCAAAGTGGCTTAATGGTTCTAATATGATTGAAATTTGGTTTTTTGGCCTTTAAAATCTCTCGGGCTCTGTAGTTATCTCTTCATCACCAACCATTCATCCATCTCTATCAAGTGTCAAGCCCAAGTTGTTTGTATGCCAAGAAAAAGATCGCTAAATCATGCACATATGTCACGAGTTTTCTCGCAGGTCAAAAAGTGTGAAGAATCATCCAGATGTCAACACCGAGAAAGCATCGATCACATAAGAATCTCATATCAAAGCACCCGAGAATGAGAAAACGCCTGTAGATTATTTTTATCATTATTGAAGCCGTGTATTTAAAAGATGTAAGGGTTTTGAGTTGTTGCAGTTATATAGTTCGATGTTAATGGACAAGTTTTGTGTGCTCATGGTTGTTGAAATATGCATAAGAAATCATGAACTTATGGATTGAATGGTGGTTCTTCATCTTCATACGGTAAATCAAGAAACTACCATGTTTAAGAAAGACATCATTAAGCGCAAGAAGAGTCTACAGGTGTACTCTATCTCCAACAAATGAATATAAGCATCAACAGTTGTTTGGTTGCCAGTACAAAAGTGTCAAGACTGTTACCAACATATATTGACCGCATCAAGCATTCAACACAAGGCATAACACATGTCGAAGCACCAATGCACAAGGCACCATGAGGGAGGATCCCAAAAGGGAGTGCATATCATATGCTCTATGCGTCAAGAACATATATGTTCATTGGCTTATATAAAATACAAAGGTGAAAGACAAGTGCCTGGTCGTTGAGTTCATAGCTAAATTCTAGAGATTGTTTACTAACCGAGAATTAAATTCAAACACCTGAGATCGCCAACAAAGGAGAGCACCTAAGTGTCAAATGTCAGGCTCACTCTGCAACTAAATTCCAATATAAGATTTTTCCATTTAGTGCATCTTCCAGATAAGTGCCAAGTGTTGAAAATGAGCTCAATTGAAAAATGCGCTAAAGAGATCTTGGTGGTTTCAAGGGAAAGGATATGGTCCCAGACCAGGAGAAATATTGAGTGTTGATCAAGGGAACCATCAACTATTATACATAGCACAAAATATGGAGTTTTAGAAGAAACCCAACGAGTAGTTATTGTTAGCACTGAAAGTCACAGTTTGACTACTATAAGTGTAAGCTCAGTACCCATCAGAATGTGAAAGATAACAATTTATAAAATTGCAAGTGGATGGAAAACACAGACAGGACTGTCAATCATAACTTAATCCGTACAATATAAACCAGCAAATAAAGCTTTGAATAATTTTGTATAAGTATCTAAAGACATAACATGAATGGGTGGAAGACTTTACAAGAAAATGTAATATGTCTAGCATCTAAATCAGGTAGTATTGATACACATATGAAGAAAACTCTCTGACATAAGAACTTCCAAAAATCAAAGAGGAAAACTCTGATATTTTGCAAGTAGTATTGCAATGGATCCTCAATTGCAAAACAAACACAATTAGCCAACTAAATCATTCAATAAACTGAAATCAAAGTAAGATAGAAGAGGATGGATAAGAAAAAAGGTATGATTTCCATTATCCAAAGAGTCTTGAGTCTGGTCCATACAATAGGAGGTCAATCTGTTATATAGACAGTATCAAAATTGAGTCCTCTCTCCCCATTCCAACCCTCCTTCAGTATTACCATGCCTATATTATAGTCTATACTATCATTGGCATCTTTACAATTCGAATAACAACTCCTGCATAGGATTCCTATTCCTAAATATAGTGTGACTACAACTATACAAAAAAAATAAAACAGAATGTTAAAATTCAGGCTAATGTTGGCAACATTTGCAACATCTTCTTTATGGTTGATGAAGCATCCCTTTGAAAACATATTCCTTTGGCAGGTGGCCTCCCATCTCGCAATGACCCTTACAGAACTGGAAAGCATCCATCGTAACACCCGGAAATTGTTCCTCCCTTCAAAAACTCCAAAACATGAGTTCACAACACTAATTCGCAATGCCTGTCTATATCATCCATTTCACAGCGCCAAGCACTGCGGGATTTCCTATAGTGGCTCATTTCATTTAATAAATTTTTAAAACATTCCAAAAAATATCTCCAGTGCCCCAAACTGTTGTAATAACTTATAATATTGGTACATGACTAGAAGAGAACATTAAAACAACTAAACATGGTTTATAAAACATATCCATCCTCAAAATTGCAAAATGCATCAAACAAGAAACTTGTCAAAAATTGATATTGGTTAAGGAGGTTCAATTTCTTCACTTTTTAACTCTGGAGCTTCTCCTAGTAGAAACTTTATCCACCATGTCCAAATTTCTTTTGGCCAACTCTTCTTTAAAAGGTTGTAGTTTTTCCTTTAGCTTTCTAATCAGAGTTTGATGAGATCTATTTTGTCTGTAGAGGATTCTGAGTTGCATGTGGAGGGAAAAAATTATTTTGGCTATAAATCTGGCTTTGTCAATAGTATCATGGTACATGCCCATCATCCCCTTAAGTTTCTTCCTATATCTAGAGTCTTCATTTTTCATTTTATCTATCTCAGCCCTTGCTTATTTAAGTTTTCTTTTGAGCCTTTTGAAAGTGGGATTGCTTTCTTCTTGGAGAGTTGTGATATCAACAATTTCAATGGGTTTCTCAACCAATTTGGATTTACCTTTTCTCTAGGATAAAATTTATGCTACATCACTTTTCACGGGAACATTTTGCTTGGTTGTTTCCCTAGTAAAAGGCCTCATGGGATTAATCTTGTCTGCAACAACAGGTGAATGGAATTTCTTTAAGGAACCTCCATAGGAATGGGCTCTTCCATGGGTGAAACTTCCATATGTGAAGGTTGTGAAGGCCCTCCCACCTTTGTTTCATTTGTAGCTCTGTTATATGTATTAGTCATAGATGTTGGGCACTTTAATTGTCTAAATAAATAGATAATTAAGGTGTTCAATATAAATTGTCAAACCCAGGGAAGTGGTGTTATTGTAAGATAATTGTGCATAGTCTATGCTAGATTATGAAAGAAACACTAATCAAATTGTAGTAAGGTAAACTAAAAGAAACAAAATTGAAAAGTTGAACACTAACACAAGTTGCTAACACAGCTGGAGTTATAATCTACTGTTGCAGAATTGAAATCACACTTGCATAATTGAAATCTAATTTGATGAGTGTATAAGAATCCTGGATGATCTAATCTATTCTAATTTTCTATTTTACTCTTGCCGAAGAAATTTTGTGCTAATTGCTGAAAGGAAGTATACTTAATTACAGAAAGGGAAATTCACACTTCTATTTACTTTTGCTTGAAAACGGAGTTTTAATCTAGTGCAGAAAAGGAATTAAATCTCAAAGCAATTCTCCAGTAGTATTCAAAAATTGATTCTAACTCTCATGAGACACACTGATGCGCATTTAACAGAAAGGGATTGAACTATAACAACAAATGTATTCTAGAAATTCATAAGCAGATAAATCACACAACTGTAAATAGTCAATGCAGTTATTCTAAAACTCAAAATAGAGGGGAGTCTATGAGGAAGTTGGGCCCTTTCCTTCTCACTGAATCCACTCGAAAAGACTACAATAAGTTAAATAAAATCAATTCACTTCTTTATTAACTCGCAAAAATGTTCAGATACAATATGCTTCACTTCACTCTCTGTTCCACAACTAATCTTTGGTGTCAATGATTAAAAAAGATATGTTATTTAAAGACATAGTCATTCAGTTAAAATGGACTCAGAACAACCTTGAGAATCCAAGATTCTCAAGTTGTTCGTTTGATACAAAATATATGTTATCTTCACAAAATCTGGAAAAAGAATCTTGATCACCGGTGTGAGCCAAAACGTGTAACAGCCTTGAGGATTGATCTTCGGGATTCAGATTTGAATGATATACCAGCTTCCAGGATCGGTGGGCATATGTTGCAGTAGGTGTAACAGCTTCCAGGATCGGTAGGCATCTTTTGCAGCAAGTGTGGCAACTTTCAGGAAAGGTGCACAATTGTTGTAGTCATGTAACAACATGCAGAACTGGCACACAGTTGTAGCAACTGGTGTAACAGCAGTGATCTTTCTTCAAGACTTGGTTGTACTACATATTTTGATCATTAGTTGAACATTCATGGGTAAAATATGAGAAACGCTACCAATCAAACATGTTAAGTAAATAAGAATATAAAATCAAGATCAATGATTCATACCTTGGGAAAAAGGCTCTTAGAAAACATTATAGTAGGCATTTAGCATAGAAATGATAAGGTTGAATGAGCAAAAGATATAGTGAAAAAGGGACATTTTTGGGTCCTAACATGCCCCCCAACTAAAGACATTGCATGTCCTCATGCAAAACACTTTCAATCCTTACTCTGAATCTGAGTCAGGGAAGTGACTCCTCTAATGCAAACTGCTAAGACAAATCACTAAGTACCGGTATGGGAAAAACCTGTGTGTACCCCCAATATCTGTTGTTTCAAAAATATGTCCTTATTGATTTGTATTCAAGAACAAAATTTGTTTGAGTGTGTAACAGAGGTTCTTTTGTAAAAGTTGCTAGTAAACCAGCAGCTACTCTATTACGTTGATATCTCCTTTGCTTTATTGGTTTTTGTGGAGCAGTAAGGTCATATTCTGTCTTAACTAAGAGATTGGTCGGTTCTTCAGCATGACCAATGACTGGTACTTTCACTATTTTATACCCTGCCTGAAAGTAAATATCACCACATTCATAGCACATGTGCTCTCTATTTTGGTCCATAACAACTTTTGTCAGTGCTAATATGTCCAAGGCTATTCCCTCCGGGTTTTTCTGTCGAGCAACCTGCAATTCCTTCTTTAGGGAATCCAACTCTGCTTTGAGGCTGTCATTTTCCTTCATTAGTTCAGTAATCCTGGAATTTTCTGTATCCTTTATCTTCTTTTCAATTTGAAAAAACAACTGAGCAAGTGGCACATCGCCATTATCCTCTCTAGTTTGTGTAATTGGTTCTTGTGTAACGGTCTCTTGATGTGCAACTAGTTTTTGTGTAACAACTAATTCTGGCATGACTGGTTCTTGTGGGATAGTCTCTTCTTGGGCAGTTGGTTCTTGTGGAACATCTAATTCTTGCATGACTGGTTCTTGTGGGACAGTCTCTTCCTGAGCAGTTGGTTCTTGTGTAACAACTAAGTTCTGGGAAGAGCCTAGTTCTTGTGTCACAGTCATGTTGTTGGAAGGGACTGGTGTTGGCGTAACAGTCACTTCTTTAATAACCAAGGATAGTGGCCGAAGAATGGGTAATGCCTATTCTATATTCTTCCATTCAATTGTTGCTTTAGTAGACCTTGCTTCAATTGTATGTTTGATCTTATAGATCCATTTGGAAGTCACTACAGACTTCCTTTCAGGTCTCGGAACAATATACCACACATCATTCTTCATGATGGATTGATACTCCTCCATCATGGCATCTCTCCATACTATATGCCTCCTCATAACATGAAGGCTCAGAATCAATGATGTGGCTCATAGTTGTGGCATAGCACGAATATCATTGAGGTCTCTTACTCTCTCGGAAGGTACCACGAGGAGATACATGTCTTTCTACCTCCTATAGAGTGTGACAAGTCCATGTAGGTCTCTTCTGACCTACTACAATATTTATAGGAACATCAACTAGAGGGGGAGAAGGAACCATCTCTTCTTATTTCTCACTATCAATATCCATGTGAGATCCTCTAGATATCATGAAGTCTACCTCCTCCTCAAAGGTAACATCTATGCTCACCTCAATCTGTCTCTGACCAAGGATGTAGATCCAGTATTCCTTCGAAGACTCATTGTACCCCACAAATGTACCCTTTCTTAGTGAAGGGTCTAGCTTGGTCCTTTTCTCCTTGGGTACATGAATGTATATTTGAACACCCAAATATCCTTAAGTGTCCAACCTCGGGCTTCACTTCGGTGAAGTCCTCCTTGGGAATCATTATCCTCAAAGTCTTATGAGGACTTTTTTTCTATGAATGGTTGTATCCATGATCACTGGAACTATATCTGCTATCTGGTATGATCCCGTTATGAAGGTATAATTCTCCTGGAATCTTAGCACTATGTCTGGCAATGTCTCTCCTTGACATCATGTTGGAAGGTCCTGCCCTCCATGTCTTCCTCTCTGCATGAGCCAACTGGCTCCCTCTTTCTAGGAGAACTCTGGTCCAAAACGACCGCTGCCACACCAACCATGATTTTGTTCCCTATGTCTTTTAAGGATCTCCACTTTAAATGAGAATAAAGACAAGAAGAACCACCATTCTAGCTAAAATGATGAATGTGGGTAAACTAGAATCACGTCATTTTTTAATCGCCCATAATGTAAAGAGAGTAAGGCTCAACACAACAACAATAGTTAGAATAGTCACTTCCATTATAACACTCTATGGACACCACTTGTGTGACCTATTTTATACCTCTTCGATCATAATAATGATAAAAGAATTATTGCCATCAGTAATCCTAGAATTTTTTGTATCCTTTATCTTCTTTTCAATTTGAACAAACAACTGAGCAAGTGGCACATCACCATTATCCTCTCTAGTTTGTGTAACTGGTTCTTGTGTAACCGTCTCTTGATGTGCAACTAGTTCTTGTGTAACTGATAGTTCTGGCATGACTGGTTCTTGTGGGATAGTCTCTTCCTAGGAAGTTGGTTCTTGTGTAACATCTAATTCTGGCATGATTGGTTCTTGTGGGACAGTCTCTTCCTGGGAAGTTGGTTCTTGTGTAACAACTAAGTTCTGGGAAGAGGCTAGTTCTTGTGTCACATTCAAGTTGTTGGAAGGGACAATTGTTGGTGTAACAGTCACTTCTTTAACAACCAAGGATAGTGGTCGAAGAATGGGTAATGATTATTCTATATTCTTCCATCCGACTGTTGCTTCACTAGACCTTGCTGACCTAGTTCTCCTCCTAAGTAATGTAGAGACAAAAATAGGGGATTTCCTTTTCTTTGCTTTAGGAGAAGGAGGACATTCTTCAATAACCAGGCAAGGAGAAGGAGGGCGTTCTTCAACAACCACACAAGGAGAAGGTTCTGGGATGTTGGGGTCTGATATAATCTATACATCGTCACTCATTGAGTGACGCACATAATCATCAAGTGGAGTCGATGATTCTGTTGCAATTTGTGTACATTTAGCCTGCAATGAGAAAATGGTTTCTTGAAATTCCTTACACAAGGGAAAACCCAGAATACGTACCTCCATAAAATCTGGTAGGGTCTGTGTATCAGCAAAATCAGGACACTCTGTGGTAGCGTCTGGTGCAACTCTGTTGATGCTTCTCTGAGATTTTCTTCTAGGTTGACGTTGTCTTTTCTGAGATGATTCAGTGGCAGTGATAGTAGGGGCTTGAACGACTATTGCAGCAATAGGAGGGTTTTGAGTTGCTTCTAGTGCAAATCTGTCGATGCCTCTCTGAGATTTGCTTCTAGTTTGACGTTGTATTTTCTTAGACAATTCATTGGCAATGACAGTAGTGGGTGTTTTTATTCATATGAGATATGAGAGATATTCAATATATTATTACAATAATGAGTGTTCCATATATAGGGAACATAAGGTGACCATCCATGAAAGGATGTGTCCCTTGAATAATCAATAACTATTTATTATTATCATTTACTTATTATATATGATATTTAAAAATCAATAATAATTATATTATTAATTATTATCTTTAGAGAATGTCTTCCCAATGTTGTCTAAACATCAACACTCCCGCTCAACGAGGGAGACATTCTGCAACATGCAACTCTTGTCTTTGAAGTATACAAACTTCACCCTATACTCATGACACTTTTCTGTCAGTCTTGGGAGATATCTCTCTCCCACCTAAACCGAGGAGAAACTCCTTATGCGGCTCTCCCTCTGAGCCAATTAACTCTCTCTAAGATTAGGCTCATTTGGGTCTGCATGTAATAGCATAGCATCTTGAGTCTTTATCATTCCTTGTCAAATCACCATGACTAGGACAAATACCATACTAGGATCTTTCACCACATGCACACACCTATGAGTGACTGTCGGCTTGATGCTAACTGACACGTGGAAATAAATTCAAGCACCTTGAGTCCATATTATTCCTTGTCATGATCAAGGAAGGACTACGTCTGGGCCCATTTACCACAAGTGCACCTTTGTAATAAATGTATCATATCTCCCTTGGTCTGCAGCCCAATATAGGAGAAGTTATGCCCGATGTTGAAACATCAACACTCCCTCTTAGCTAGGGAGGTATATTTCCATAGTAATACACAACTACTGTCCAGAGACACACAATCTTCACCAGTGGTACAAAACTACCATAGTAGTAAAAGATTTGTCACACATGGCACTCCATGTGAACTTCTAGAGGCTACACCCTCTATGAACACTAGGTTCAACTCCCATAGTGTATGACTTCAAGGGTCAACTCCCTTGACATGTACTCATGTGCTCTCCACATGGGACGTTGGGTTATAATCCCAACTGCACTCATCCCTTCGTGGATAAGTGCCCCACCTATCCCTTCTCGGATAAGTGTCATCACAGATCAAATCAACTAAGTCACAGAGGAGTACTATTTGGAGAATGTCTCAGGAAGATGAAAACATCAACACTCCCTCTCAGCGAGGGAGGCATTCTCTGCCACGCCAAGTCTGTCACGGAAATACTTAAACTTCATCCTGGTTTGGTAAGAAAATCAACAACCTGCTCATCGGTAGGAAGGTACTGCACCAATACTTCCTTCCTCTACACCATGTCTTGGATGAAATGGTACTTGATCTCAAGGTGGTTCGATTTTTCATGAAACACTGGATTATCAGAGAACTTCACACAACTTTAGTTACCATAATGAATAATGGTGGAATCTAGCACATGTTCGAATAAATCTACACGCAACTTTTGAAGCCACACTGCTTCATGGACTGTCATACTTAATGCAATGTACTCTGCTTCTATTGTGATCAAAGCCACAAAATTTTGTTTCCTACTACACCAGGAAACCATGGAATATCCCAAAGTGAAGCAACACCTAAAGGTGTTCTTTCTTTCCACTGCCTTCCCTTCCCAATCAGAGTCAATATATTCTTGCCATATCATATCAATACTTGAAGTATATCTCAAACCATGTCGAATTGTGCCTCACAAGTATCTCAACACATGTTTCACAACAATATAGTGTGTCTATCTTAGATGACTTATAAACTAGCTAAGTGCACTCACTACATAGAAAATATTTGGTCTGGTGTTAACCAAATACATCAATTATCCAATCAGCTGTCTATACAGAGTCAGATCAATTTCATCAAAATCGGAAGAAGACACACTTAGTTTCTTTAGATTCATCATTATTGGTATAGCCACGGGCTTGAAGTTTAGTATCACAAACTTCTTCAATATCTCAACTGTGTACTTCCCCTGACTCAGGAAGATCTCATCAGTTCTCTCCCACACTACTAGTCCCAAGAAGTAGTGAATCATACCAAGGTCCTTCATCTCGAAATCAGAGGTCAACGCATACTTGCATTCAATAATAAATCTCTATGTACCTGTGAGGAATAAATCATTAACGTAGAGGACCAAAATCAAGGCCTCACCATTAACAGTTTTGTAGTACAGGTTGGGATCAACAACACTTTTGTTGAAGCCCAAACTCATCAGGTGTCCATCAATCCTCGCGTACCAAGCTCGAGGTTCCTTCTTGAGTCCATACAAGGCCTTCTTCAATCTACACACATGAGACTCCTTCTCATGTATGGCGAAACCATCTGCCTGCTCGATGTATATTTATTCCCCGATCTCTCCATTGATAAAGGTTGTCTTCACATCCATCTGATGTAGTTTCCAACCCATGGATGCTACGAGGGCAATAATCATTCAAATAGAAGTGTATCGAGCAATAAGATAAAATGTCTCCTCATAATATATTCCCTCCACCTGAGAGAATCCTCTAACAACAAAACTTTCTTTGTTCTTCTCGATGCTTCCGTCAGTTGTATGCTTAATCTTATAGATCCATTTGGAAGTCACTATAGACTTCCTTTCAGGTCTCGGAACAATATACCACACATCATTCTTCATGATGGACTGATACTCCTCCATCATGGCATCTCTCCATAATAGATGCCTCCTCATAACATGAAGGCTAAGAATCAATGATGTGGATCATAGTTGCGGCATAGCACGGATACCATTGAGGTCTCTTTCTCTCTCGAAATGTGCCATGAGGAGCTACATGTCTTTCTGCCTCCTGCAGAGTGTGACGAGTCCATGTAGGTCTCTTCTAACCTAGTACAATATTTCTAGGAACATCAACTAGAGGGGGAGAAGGAACCATCTCTTCTTATTTCTCACTATCAATATCCATGTGAGATCCTCTAGATATCATGAAGTCTACCTCCTCCTCAAAGGTAACATCTATGCTCACCTCAATCTATCTCTGACCAGGGATGTAGATCCAGTATGCCTTCGAAGACTCAGTGTACCCCACAAATGTACCCTTTCTTAGTGAAGGGTCTAGCTTGGTCCTTTTCTCCTTGGGTACATGAATGTATATTTGAACACCCAAATATCCTGAACTTCAACCTCAGTCTTCACTTCGGTGAAGGCCTCCTTGGGAATCATGTTCCTCAAAGTCTTATGAGGACTTTTGTTCTATGAATGGTTGTATCCATGATCACTGGAACTATCTCTGCTATCCGGTATGATCCCATTATAAAGGTATAATGCTCCTAGAATCTTAGCATCATGTCTGGCAATGTCTCTCCTTGACATCATGTTGGAAGGTCCTGCCCTTCATGTATTCCTCTCTACATGATCCAACTGGCTCCCTCTTTCTAGGAGAACCCTAGTCCAAAATGACCATTGCCACACCAACCATGCTTTTGTTCCCTATATCTTTTAAGGATGTCCACTTTAAATGAGAATAAAGACAAGGAGAACCACCATTCTAGCTAAAATGATGAATGTGGGTAAACTAGAATCACGCCATTTTTTAATTGCCCAGAATGTAAAGAGAGTAAGGCTCAACACAACAACAATAGTTAGAATAGTCGATTCCATTATAACACTCTATGGACACCACTTGTGTGACCTATTTGATACCTCTTCGATCATAATAATGAGCAAATAATTATTGCCATCAAATCCAAACAATATAGTTCTGGTCTGCCACCAAACTAATTCAAACAAACAATATAGTTCTGGTCTATATTTCTAGGCGAGCTGATCGCTTTTCTCGAGGAATTCCTCATCCAGATATCTGACCCCCAATATGATTCCATATCTTGTGCTCGATGTGCGTCCATGATTTTATGATAATTATCGCCCAACAAATTCCGCAGTGTAGCTTCCACTCTGTACTAATCTCTATTGGAAAACACTAAAGATGGGATTTCAAAGGTAATGAATTTACCATAATGATACAAACACTCGGAATATTTCACACATTGAATTTGTAAGTACGCGATCATCCTTCTCATGTGTAACACTCCCAAGTTTTCAGTGCATCCCAAAGCGTTGGTGGAAACCTTTCAACTCGTCTAATTGCAGCCATTTGTTTCCGAGGCCCATGCACGAACCGAGAGGTCGCAAAGGTATCTAATGAAATTTCACGTTGAAATTATATATAACATTCATAACTTGTTCATCACACACTTTAGAAGTGCTTCACTTCTTTGTTTTGGGTAATAACCAGAAATTGGAGCATGGCGTGGAAGGTGCTTCGACAACTTAGTCATAATTATCACGACATAAGTTATGTGCATGTCGCAGATAAATACTAATGCAGCAGTTGCAATGAACCCAGTGATGGTTTTAGATTCCAATGCTCGCCCTGTAAATTCAACCTCCATGACTTGTGCTCTAAATATCCCAATGTGCTTACTCCCCAACACCACAATCGTACTCATCTTGAACACCGACTTGACATCAGGTGAGTTCTAGTTGCACCTAGACATCATTGCGAGGTTTGTGGAGACAACGTGATTGGGCGTTTAACATATGGTTGTCATCAGTCTTTCAAGGAATTCCATCTATCGTGTGTATATCTACCTCACAATATAAAAAATCCTTTATATCCAGAGCATGTGATAAGTGCCACATCCAAAACATTTGAGTGTCTCATTGGAAAACATCCATGACCCCTCTTCAAAATATCCATTAATCACAACATTGTCTTAGAGTTTATCTGAAGTAGAAAAATCATTTTCCTGCGCCCTCCCGTGAGGGAGTCAAGCCCAATCCGGCTCTGATACCATGTTAGTTTTTCTTCATATGAGATATGAGAGATATTCAATATATTATTACAATAATGAGTGTTCCATATATAGGGAACATAAGGTGACCATCCATGAAAGGATGCGTCCCTTGAATAATCAATAACTATTTATTATTATCATTTACTTATTATATATGATATTTAATAATCAATAATAATTATATTATTAATTATTATATTTAGAGAATGTCTTCCTGATGTTGTCTAAACATCAACAAGTAGGGGCTTGAATGGTTATTGCAGTGGACCGTTCTGACCTAGTTCTCGTCCTCGGTAAAGTAGAAACAAAAGCAAGGGTTTTCCTTTTCGTAGAATTAGGAGTAGGAGGGAGTTCTTCAACAACAGTTGTTGCAGATGAGGGTTGAGGCTCATGACTTGGTCCAAGGATTACGTTGTCAATTGTTGGCTCAATCACAACGACAAGAATAGGCTTTAGTTGTTCTGGCTCAACATTGTCGATGATTTTCTGAGTGGTGTTAGAGGTGCTTCTGGTTTTGTGTGTGGTTCTCGGAGTCGACTTATGGGCAGTTACAGTCAGGTCTTTAACTGTTGGAGCAGTATAAGGCATGGGATTTGGCTTCTCGGGGTTGTTACACATGATTTTGGTCACCCTGGTGATGTCTCTACAAGTGATGTGTTCAGGCTCCCACAAGGACTTTTTTCCTGAGAAAAGTGTCTGTTGTCTTCTTCCAAAAATCACATTTTTAAGATGAGTTCGTAGGCTGCCTATGTTATAGGGTGCGAGAATCCCTCATTCTCGCAGGCCACCCACACTTAGGGTCTGAATTGTTCGCAGTCTTCTCCATAGATAGGGTGCGAACTTGTTTTTAAGCTTGGAAAAGAGAAGAGGTCACGAAAGTTCTAAAAGGGGATCTTCTAGAAAATCAGTTGGCATTCACATGTTTGGCATCCTACTGACTTCTCAGATTTGGTGAGATCATCCTCATCCATGTAACCATCCCTCCTTCTCCTATATATTGAAAGGTTTCTCATGGAAAAGGTTAAGCAAGATTGAATGAAGAATTAGTGAAAGAATTGTGTGAAGAACCCTGCTTGGACAGAAGCTTGAAGACTCCATTTGGTCTATCAAGAGGTATTGGATCTTCTTCATGCAAGCGTTTGTGTTGGAACCAAGGGTCACTGAAAGGAATCTTGCAACATCAAGGCGATCATGTTGTATCTTCTACTTTCATTTAATATAATACAGCGACATGTCCCTTTCCCATAAAATCACTCTTATTTTATAGCATAAATCCTTGATCATATGCATAGGTTGACATTGAATATACTTTGCTATCTTCACTTTGGTTGGTTTGTGTTGTCTTGGACCTGACTGATCTAAAAATGAAGAAGACTTGAAATCTTGAAATTATTTGCAAGTAAATTTTCTGTGTTAAAAGAAAATGGATCAACTTTGCAACACATTAATTAAAGGATTACTCATGCAAGATACAAATAAACAGCAGCATAATCAATTAACATAAGCACATAAACACAGCAATTGATAAAGGAGTTCACCCCTCTCTTGGGCTACATCTCCTGGTCCAGCTTCCAATGGATCATTATTATTAATTTCTCAAAGTGCTCAAAAGCGTGCCTTACAATGCTCAAACTGACCAACAAACTGCTCCAATGGCTTTAGAGCATCCAGAAACCTTTAGCTGGGATTTTTCAGCACCTCATTTGGCCAAAAAACGAAGAATTTAGGCCTCCTGGAAGTCCCCCCTTCAATCTTGTTGTCTTTGCATCTACAAAATGCACCCTTGTAACATGAACCTGGCACACACGCAATTTAAAGTGTGAAAACCCAGCACCGGACGCAACCGTGCCAACGGTGCGAACTGTAGGACGGTTATGGGCGCGCCTTCCCCTAACCACCTAGCACCTGGGCATGTGAGGTTCATGATATGACCGTGCTCTATAAGAAAAAAGGGATAATGTTTAACGAGCCAATGGCCAAGCGCCAAGTACCAGGCACATTCAAAATCGTGCCAACCGTTATAACCACAATGTAAAACATGTGCATACATAATAGTCATATGGTTTTAAAATGTAATGTGACCGAACTCCGTTATATACGTGTGCATACACATATATAGTGGCCACATGTAATAACAATACGACCACAGGCCAGGGCTAAGCCTCGGCCCGACCCCCGCCCATATATACAAACATTCGATTTTAAATACAATGCAAACAATCATATGGTAAGCAACAATGTATGGGCATATTGGTCGGGCGGACTTTGTTAAAGCGTTACACCGGTGGAGAGGTCCGGGGTTCGACCCCCATGGACCCATAAAATTTTAATCAAACCAATAGCCAATAAAGGGGTGCCACGTGGCACCTTACCATTGATCAAAAATATGCCACGTGTCGCATTCCGATTCAACCACACCTGCCAATCAAAATATGCCACATCATCTCTGCCATGTCAGTGTACGGACTGTACGGCCCTGCCACGTCAGCCTGTACAGACTATACAATCAACGTCCCCTTTTTTTGCATGTTTGACATTCCGAACAGATTGCAATATCTCTCGCTCCCGACATCCGTTTGAGACGAAACGAGTTGCGTTGGTTTTGCAACGACGAGGCCTACGCTCTCGTCTGGCTTGAAGTGATTCCGAGCACTTTGAATTTTTGAGCAAAATTTGATCCCCTGATCACACCTCCCCATTGGGAAGCTTTTGGACCTCCAAAAGACTATTTTCAGTCTATTTGAAGATGAGGGTATAGTTCCCTCACCCTTCCAACCTCAATCCACTTGGCCTTACTTGGATTCATCCCTTTAAGACCAACTCGAAGATACTCCACATTTCCTCGTTTTGAAGTTCGCATTCTCCTGTCAAGGATTGTGTCTTCATGCAGTTTTGTAAGATACTCTTGAGAAAAATCATCCATGGAAGGAATATGAACATGCTCTCATTGATCATCAATCAACGGAGGCTCATACAATTTCAAATTCTCAACATTAACAACTGCATACATCTGCATATAAGGAGGCAAATCTAAACGAAAAGCATTGTTACCAATCTTGTCAATAATCTTGAAAGGACCATACCGAATCGGTTTCAACTTTTTACCTTCTCCTTTAAGCCTCTCCTTGTTGATGTAAAGCCAAACTTCATCTCCAACTTGGAAACTGTGATCAACACGATGCTTTTCATGTCTCGTCTTGTACTTGGCCTGACTCTTTTCCAACTACTCTTGCACCACTTGATGTATCGATTGAATTTGTTCAATGAACTTTTCTTCCCTATCAATGTCATATTGACCATCGACAACAATATCCTTCCCAAAGATAAAATCTAAAGGAGACTTGGGAAAATAGACAAAACATGCTTCAAATGGCGACGTTTGAGTCGAAGAGTGCTTAGCTCGATTGTATGCATGTTGAATGTAGTGTAAATGTTCATCCCAAAGTTTAGGATGCTTGCTGCAATAAGCACGAAGAAGATGCACCACTATACAATTTACCACCTCTGTCTGACCATCTATTTGCGGATGAAAAGTTGTGCTCTTTTTAAGTTTGGTCTCCATGAGTGCCCATAAACTCGACCAAAAACTTCCAACAAATCGAGAATCCCGATCAGAAATAATGGACTTAGGCAATCCAAAATGCACCCAAACATTTTGAAAGAACAAATGTGTTGTTTGTTCTGCTGTAACCTGCTTAGTACAAGGCATCAAAATACACATTTTTCTAAATCGATCAACCACAACATAAAGATAATCATGATTTCGTCTCGACATAGGTAAACCACCTACAAAATCCATGGAAATACTTTCCCAAGGTCGAGAAGGAACTAGAAGTGGAGTATACAAACCCAACTTTCGATTGTTAGGTTTACTTGTGGCACACAACGAACATCCTCGAACATATCTCGAAACACTTTCATTCATTTTAGGCCAGTAGCAGTACCTTTGCAAATTAGCCATTGTCTTGCCTACACCAAAATGACCAGCAATAAGAGAAGAATGCGCTTCTCTTATAATGTTGATTCTTTCCCCCTATGGAATACATAACTTGCCAAGATGATACAAAAGATTATTATGCACATGATAATCCAATTCTTCAACATGGTTAGAGTGGCACAAAGTTTCATACACTTCTTTAAAGTCAGTATCTAAAGCATATTCCTCCACATAACTTTCATGCATTATAGGACTATGCTTAAGAATAATTGAAGCACTAATAATAGGCCTTGAAAGCATATTAGCGACTTTGTTAAAAATGCCCCTCTTATACCTGATAACCAAATGAAACTATTGAAGAAAACCAAGTGAAAGAGGATAACGATTCTTAACTGTAATTGTGTTCAAAGCCCTGAAATCAACACACATACGCCACGTACCATCTTTCTTTGGCACTAACACAATTGGAGATCCACATGGCGATGAACTTGGTACAATAACCCCTTTGTCGAGCAACTCCTGAATTTGTTTTTTAATCTCCTGAATTTGTTTTTTAATCTCAGCATTTTCCATAACTGACATTCTATACATTCCAATGTTTGGAAGAGGACTATCTTGCTGCAATTGAATTTCATGTTGGACTCCTCTTTTCGGAGGTAATCCCTTAGGTTCTTTAAACATTTCATCATATTGATTAACAAATTCATATAAATTGGATTTTAATTTTGTATCACAAACTTGAAATGCTTCGTTTTCAATATCTTCTTTAGGTTTGATCATTAAGAGAACAAAATTCTTACTAGCATGAACTAATCTCTTCATTTGTCCCACATTTATAAGTGATAAATTCATCTTCTTTGTGTGGGCTCTAACAATGTACTCAACCCCATCTTTAAACAAATGATACTTATTCTCGTGACGATGAAAAATAGCTTTCCTATCGTACAAATACGGGATTCCCAACACAATACCACAGATATCCAACGGAATAACATCAAGCTCTACCTCATCAATGAAATTTGCAGTGATAGCAAACCTAAGTTTACACCGTCTTGTTACTTGTAACTTAGCATTATCACATATCCAACCAAGAGGGTATGGCTTAGGATGTGGAATTGTTTCCAACTTAAGTTTCTTAACAGTTTCTTCAGAAATAAGGTTTGCTTGAGATCCA
>ML789758.1:406250-448403 GCA_009831015.1 Picea engelmannii | reverse complement strand
TTGTGAGTTTCAACCTTGTGAGAATCAGAAACAAAACACTTGCAAACAATCAAGTCTTCAAAAACCAGTGCTCTGATACCAACTTGATCTAAAAATGAAGAAGACTTGAAATCTTGAAATTATTTGCAAGTAAATTTTATGTGCTAAAAGAAAATGGATCAACTTTGCAACACATTAATTAAAGGATTACTCATGCAAGATACAAATAAACAATAGCATAATAAATTAACATAAGCACATAAACACAGCAATTGATAAAGGAGTTCACCCCTCTCTTGGGCTACATCTCCTGGTCCAGCTTCCAATGGATCATTATTATTAATTTCTCAAAGTTCTCAAAAACGTGTCTTACAATGCTCAAACTGACCAACAGACTGCTCCAATGGCTTCAGAGCGTCCAAAAACCCCTAGCTGGGCTTTTTCGGCACCTCGTTTGGCCAAAAAACGAAGAAGTTAGGCCTCCTGGAAGTCCCCCCTTCAAGCTTGTTGTCTCTACATCTACAAAACGTACCCTTGTAACATGAACTGGCACACATGCAATTTAAAGCGTGAAAACCCAGCACCGTGTGCAATCATGCCAACGGTGGGAACTGTAGGACGGTTATGGGTGCGCTAGCCCCTAACCGCCTAGCACCTAGGCACGTGAGGGTCATGATATGACCGCGCTCTATAAGCAAAAAGGGCTAATGTTTAATGAGCCAATGATCAAGTGCCAAGTACCGGGCGCATTCAAAACCATGCCAACTGTTATAACCACAATGTAAAATCCGCGCTTACATAATAGTCATATGGTTTTAATATGTAATGTGACCAAACTCCGTTATATCCGCGCGCATACACATATATAGTGGCCACATGTAATAACAATATGACCATGGGCCGGGGCTAAGCCTCGGCTCGACCCTCACCCATATATGCAAACATTCGATTTTAAATACAATGCAAACAATCATATGGTAAGCAACAATGTATGGGCATATTGGTCGGGTGGACTTTGTTAAAGCGTTACACCGGTGGAGAGGTCCGGGGTTCGACCCCCATGGACCCATAAAATTTTAATCAAACCAATAGCCAATAAAGGGGTGCCACGTGGCAGCCCATGACTGGGCCACGTGGCACCTTACCATTGATCAAAAATATGCCACGTGTCGCATTTCGATTCAACCACACCTGGCAATTAGAATCTACCACATCATCTCTGCCATGTCAGCGTACGGACTGTATAGCCCTGCAACGTCAGCCTGTACGGACTGTACAGTCAGCATCCCCTTTTTTTGCCTGTTTGACATTCTGAACAGATTGCAATATATCTCGATCCCGACGTCCGTTTGAGACGAAATGAATTTTTTTGTCTTTGCAACGACGAGGCCTACGCTCTCGTCCGTTTTGAAGTGATTTCGAGCACTTTGAATTTTTGAGCAAAATTTGATCCCCTGATCACTGACTTCACAAGAGAACCAGAGCGAAGCGGGAACAACAAAGACCTAAGGAAGTGATATAAAGGTATGTCACTCATTCCTTCTTATTAGTAGATTCAATTACTACAACTTAGGGAAAGAGTCATGTCCTGTCCTGTTTTTTTCTAGATCCAGGTGGATCTAGGGAGATCTGTTAGTGTCCACACCTACCGATTTGTTCGATAACAAAATTGGTGACTCCACTGGGGATACAACCCATTTTTGGTGGTGTTTTCGTGGCCATTTTCTATTAACCTACCATTTTTCATTCCCATCAATCTTTGAGTCTTGAGGAGACCCTTACAGACTCCCTGGATCCAAAAGTCCCCTCAGAAGTTTTGTCCTCTTTCCAAAATTTGCTTGATTACAGACCTTCTCGCATTGCACCCTTCTGTAGCATGCGAGAACTACTAAATTTCGCACCCTATTTTTAAGTTCAGTGGGAACTTCTTGCATTATGCCTATGTCTAGCCTGCGAGAATCCTCGATTCTCGCACTGTACCACACTGCCAACCTGCGAACCCACTTGCAAAATTTTTGGATTAAGTCTTTTGTGTCCTTAGATGCTCAGATTTGTTTGTGTGTCTAGGAAGAAATTCTTTGGTCAGTGATTGAATGTTTCTTGGCTTCAAATCTCATGAATGATTAAGTTCTTCTTGATCATGTTTTCTCAATTTTTACCTCTTGGCATTTTCGCAACAAGGGTATAATCTCCAGTTTTGAAATCTGAGTGCTTGTTTGGTTGGGATCCTTTGATTGGTTTAAAAGTTGAGATCAATTGTTATTTTCAATTGCTTATTACTTTGAAAATTGTTATCCATATGCATTTGAAGAGACTGGTCTTGTTAGTTTGTTATTTTTGTCTTCATTGAAAGATTGGTTTGGATGTTTGTTGTATATTTCTTTTTCGTTGGTTGCTTGTTTTTTCTTAGTTCCACCCCTGTTGTTTGGTTTCTAACAAAAATTAAAGATATTTTCTTTTTTAAGCAACTTTTTATTCGAAAATATTGGCATTCAAGTATTGAAAAAGAACGAATAGGGAATTTTCATTGTTCATGGTTGTTTGATATTACATTTCAGAGAAGATCATACATTGTAGTTCACATTGCTCTAGAAAACTCCTCTCTCCCTCCTGTAAATAGGATTCATCGAACAAGAATTTGTCTCATTCATTCCTATTTATGCATTGTTGGCTCAGAGTCTCACACAACATTGGGTTCATTTCCGTCTCCTTTTGAGTAACAACAACCTTTAATAATATTGCGCAATTTTAAAATTCAACTAGTAACTTTTTCTAGGACTCTTTTACACCAACATTAGCTAAGCTAGAGCTTTGGAATAGGCAGTGAGACACACTCTCCAAAGCACAAAACACACAATAGTATCTTGTGATAAGAAGTGTCAAATTCCATTTGCAGCATTTTTTCCTGGGAAGCCCTTCTCACACAAGGGTCAAACTCGAGGTCGCATTGAGATTGACAGAGTTACTCACCCTGCTTTGTTGATATCGGTGTAGAGATTGCACGTATTACAGGGGTCACTTGAAGGTATACCCACAATGACGAGTGGAAGCCTGTCAAGCTGATTTTGGGCTAGATACCCTGCCCTTGCGTGTGGATCGGACTGTCGACTATTCCCCCAGGCATTATTGTTGTTGGTGGTAACCTTAGTAACATATCTTCTTAGGGTCTTACACAAGGTGAATGTGAAGGGGGAAGTCTTCACAGTACCTGGAATCGACGTTGGCCAGACTCACTCGGGCTCCTTGGAGGGTATACCCATGATTATGTGTGGGAGCTTGCACCAGGGTGTAAGTCCGTTAAGAAGGTCATCAACGTAACTTTTCCACCCTAGCCCAGCCCCTTCTTGTCGCGTCGTCGCGACGTTGGATTTCATCACCAACTAGTGACTTCGGAATTGGAAGGTCTTGTTTGCTTAGTTTTGCTTCCTAGATTTTACTAGCATGTGCTGTTTGTTTACCCAAGTTGGCCATAGAGTTTCTTTCATAAGATTCTAACTCGATCACAATTGACCCTCCACATTGTTCACGTGGAATCCAAGGCCTACCCCTAGAATATCTGGAAGGTTCTCAACCCTTGCCTACCAACTCACTGGAGGGCTCTCCTTAACAGAGTGAAGTCCAAGACGTCACCACTCCACAAGTGGAAAGAACTAACTCTTTAGAACGGTTCTGAATTACCAATTCTCGAGAGGACTTCCGACTTCCTACCAACTCTGAGAGACGTATTATTCAAGTGAATTCTTCCAAAGATCTAGTTGTTCAGTCTTTTGGATCACCAATCGGACCTTTCATAGGACCTGAGGGTCAAGATCCTTTTTGGACTACTGGAATTTTTAGATGGGATCTCTTTGGCTCAGGAGAAGGCGTTGATATCACTGTCATGCCTGAGCTTCCCGAAACATCTGATCCAAACACAGTACCTTTTACTACTGCATATTATCTTCCTGGTACAGACACTCTGCTAGATGACCACATATTGACTATCCCTCTACAAACAGTCAATTACACAATGGTACCAAATACTATGAATCCTCACACCGAGATTACAGTTGCTATGCAAGCTCCCATTGGCACATCACTTTCGCCCAGATTCACCCCAACACTCCCGCTCAGATATCATGCATTGAATGATTCTATTCCCGCTCCTACACAAATCTCATTCGGGACTCCTGGAATTCCCACTCATCATAGGAACCATCTCGTTCCCGGTTTCATTCTGACACTTCCTCCACCCCCTTTCAGAGGACCTCTTCCATCTTCTATCGGAGGCATTGTTCCTAGTGGCACCATCCCGTCTTTCACACCTAATTACCAAATTCCTGTTGGTGGAAATTTTCACCAAGGAGGCCAAACTCAACCCCCTTTTGCAGGACAAATCCCAATTGGGACACAACCCCCGATTGGAGGGAAACCCCCACCGAACCCACCCTATGGACAAAACATACCTCCATCCTTGGCCCAATATTAGAATTTTCTTATACAACATAATCCTCAATCGACTGGGGGGTAACAGCCTCAATCTAACTCCATCATACCCCCTACTACAAGCCAACCATATCCAGGCACGTCTAATCCTATTTGGGGCTCGAACACTCAACCCCACGCCCTTGTTCAAGGGTACAACCCTACGAATTACTTGCCTCCACACCAACAACCGAATCTTCTTGGATCTTCGCATTATATGCAGACTGCTTATGGTCCCACTGGTTTACCGACGGGACTCCCTCCCCAAAGTCACCAGTACCCGCATGTGAATAGACAGTTACCTTTCTTAGCCACCCTGGACCTACCGGATCTGTCGAGGATTTTAAATGATCTGATCCATCACTCTCCTCAATGTCCCACCATACCATCCAAACTACCATCCGACATCCCTAAATTCGATCGTAAATCGGGAGAGGATCCGAACAATCATGTAATGACTTTTCACCTTTGGTGCTCATCCAACTCCTTGATGGATGACTCTATTCGTTTACACCTTTTTCAGTGAACCCTCACAGGTTCTGTCGCGAAGTGGTATATCAAGTTACCACAAGGCTTATTCATCGACTTCAACACCCTCGCTATGGATTTCCTCACCCACTACCAGTTACCGATTCGCTATGAAACGGGAACCGAGATTTTGAGTTCTTTCAAACAAACCAAATCCACTCATATCTCTGATCACATTCATGAGTGGCGACGGAGACAAAGTCTCATCAAACTCGAACTTCTCAATTAGTTGCTAGCAGAGTGGTTCACAAAATCATTCGTGAACGGCATCTCTCATGACATCACCATGGGTAGAGTTGTCACAGAAGAATAGGCAATCATTCATGCCCAATACCTAGACCTCTTTTACTCACAAACGGGTACTCTTTATGACTTACTCCCTGATGCACCTCGTCCTTCTACTTCTACTACTTCAACCGCTCCTACTGCTTCTCACGCAGCTGACGGTGTGATTGGCACCTTCCATGCCCAACCTCATTCCATCCAAACCTATAGCAACAACCCCAAATCCATTTCTTCTAATGTTCAAAATGCTCCCTCTCTTACCCCTCCCACCGGCAAGACTTCTGAGGTAAATTATGTTCAATCTACCCCCGTGGGAAAAAATAAATCCAAAAACGGAAAGGGTAAGACCAAGGAGAATAAAAATAATCCACAAACTGAGAAAACCAAAACATCACATGTTGATGATAGGGATAAGTACAAACCCCGATACCCTTGTCTTATCTATGGTGATGATCACTACACCAAGTATTGTCCACGATGAGCTGAGGTTACTAAGTTTTGTCAAGGGACCATGAAACCTCCCACTCTGGTCGTTATTGTCACAACCCTTCCCTTCTCAACAACAGGCCCAATTTGTCATTCATGACCAACCTTCCCCCTCCAATACATCTTATGTCTTAATGTGTACAGGTGATTCAAAGAAGAATGACATCACACTTACCACTCGAGCCAAATATTATCCTTCCTCCAAAGAGAAGGTTGATGAAATACCTCCTTCGTTGGTCCAACCATCTCCCACGACTCCACCTACCAACGGTCCTCTTCATCTCGAACGACTGAGCCTAGATACAGTTCTTCGCCCTCCTCCAAAAGGTTTTGTTTGGAAATCGGCTTTCAATCCCCATGCATGTGTTTCCCAGAACTACAGTGTTGTCGAAGATCTGGCCCAATCATTGTCCGCAATGTCAGCCCTCGAAGTCCTTCAGAGTTTTCCTATACAACGGAAGGCACTGTTGAAAGCTATTGGTGGAATCGACCACACGGATACGAATTTAATAATTTTTGACTTGGAAGATCACATTCCAAGGTTACCCCCTCAACTCACATTCCAAATACAAGTTATTGTCTCCAAAAAAAACATTTGTAGAATGGTTATTAATGAGGGTGCCTCTACTTGTGTCATGTCTATTACCTGCTGGAAAGCCATCGACTCTCCTCCTTTGACTAAATCCCACAACACGAACAAAGCCTTCAATGGCTCTGGTTTTAAGCCTTACGGTTTCCTCCCTTCATTGCCTATTACGCTAGAAGGAAAAATGGTCGAAGTTGTAGTGGAGGTCTTTGACGCTCCTCTCGATTACAACCTTCTACTTGGTTGTAGCTGGATTGATTCCATGCATGCAGTTGTGTCAACTCTTTTCTGTGTCATGCGTTTCCCACACCAAGGAAAAGTAGTTACCATCAACCAATTGGCCTTCTTTCACTCCGATGCACGTACCGGAAACATGTCATTCATTGCAACCCCCCCCCCAAGATACGAGAACATCGGTGTAGGTCTTCTTAAACATTCCTCATTAATGGGTACTTTCCCCATCTTACCACCCGATGTTCCACATCCGTTTGTCGCCTTGATCAACATGATCTCCACCTTTGTTCACGGAACCCTTGTGTCTTACGACCCATGGATGGTACCCAATCTAGGCGATCATCTTCATTATGGCGATGAAATGCCTTTGAGTCCTGTCGAATCCGCTTATCAAGCCATTCAATCGGCAACTCTTTCTACCCCCTCTCTTGGTGATTTATCTCTAGATCCTTTCCGCATCATTTTTCCCACGGACGAGATGATTATGTTTTTTATGTCCATGGAAGACACCCCTTGGGACGATGGACATCATCGTTCCATCCTCTTCCTGGAATAACACACCATCAAGGGTTACCAACGGATCTTGACCCCGTCAACCGTTGTCATTATTTCTACTATTCCCGGGTCTACACGTGATATGTTCTACGAATGGAAATTAAGTAATATCTCACCCACCATCCCCCTCAACATATCCATAAAACCCAGAATTGTAAAAAATGTGCATATCAGAGCTTCATGTTCCCATGACAAAGTAGTCACCTACAAGTCTCTTTTCCAAGAATTGTGTGACGTCTTCGGCTGGAGCTATGAAGAAATGTCGGGTATTGACCCTGACATTGTAATACATGAGATTAAAACATACCCGGATGCTAAACTCATCCGGCAACGACTTCGTCCAGTCCACCCACGTAAAGCGGCCACTATCAATCTTGAAGTTGAGAAACTTCTCAATGCTAGCTTTATTTACCCTGTGGCTCTAACTGACTGGGTTTCCAATATTGTCCCGATCGACAAGAAACAAGGCACAATCCACGTGTGCATTGATTATAGGGACATTAACAAGGCTTGTCCTAAAGACAACTTTCCTACCCCCTTTGTTGACCAAATCATCAATGATTGTGACAGAAGCGAAATATTCTCTCTAATGGATGGTTTCTCCGGATATAATCATATCAACATCGTACCAGTGGACCAACACAAGACCTCTTTTATTTGTCCTTGGGGCACTTTCACCTATCGGAAACTCCCATTCGGTTTAAAGAATGCCGGCGCAACTTTTCAACGTGCTATGTCTTACGCCTTCCATGATATAAAACACATTGTGCAGCCATATCTCAATGACTTACCTTCTCATTCCATGCGCTGTGTAGATCATCCAATACACCTCTGCTCCATTTTCCTTCGATGTCGGTTTTACCATATACGCTTGAATCCCCACAAATGTGTTTTCTGTGTAGAATCCGGCCAACTTCTAGGCTTTATTGTTTCACGTTAAGGGATCAGGGTAGATCCTTTGAAGGTCAAGGCGATTCTCAATCTCCCTCCTCCTTCCTCATTTCGCCATTTACAAAGTTTGCAAGGGAAGGAAAACTTTCTCCGTCATTTCATCCCAAACTACGCTAAGCTAACTCTTGGATTTACACGACTGCTCAAGAAAGGTTATGAGTTCATATGGGATACCACTACCCACAAATCTTTTGAATCTTTGAAACTATCTTTGCACGTACCCCACTACTCTCCCCTCCTGATTACAGTCAGGATTATTTCCTTTATCTCGCAGCCTCAGACTATACCATCGCTATGGTTCTCGTCTAGAAGGATGATTCTCATGACGAACATGTCATTTATTACTTGAGTCAAAGTCTAGTGACTACTGAAACCATGTATTGACATGTTGAAAAACTGGCCTTGGCAGCCGTCCAAGTTGTTCAACGTTTTCGGCACTATATCCTCTCTCGCAAGACTACGGTAATTTCTAACTGTAACCCTATGCAACACATTCTTACATGCCAATTGCTAGGGGGAAAATACTCCAAATGGATCGTAATACTCCAAGAGTTTGAATTAGAATTTGAACGCGCTAAGTCCAAGAAATCCTTGGTGTTTGTCGAGTTGATATGCGACCTTCCCTGCTCTGAGACGGAAAATGTAGCAGTCGATTCATTACCCGATGAATCCCTTTTTCTGATTAGTTCCAATGACCTTTGGTATGGAGATATCATCATATATCTCCAGAACTAGACTGTCCGGCCCAATTTTTCTAGCACTGACCACTTTCGAATACGCTATGAAGACCATCAATATATTATCCTTAGTGATACTCTTTATTGTCGTGGGATTGACTCTGTTTTTCGACGCTACCTCACATTTGACGAAGTCGAGAAAGCCCTCAATGACTACCATTCTGGATCCTGTGGTGGTCACATGTCTGGGTATGCTACTACCTAGAAGATCTTACAAGCAAGGTATTTTTGGCCTTCTTTATTCAACGATTGTATAATTGCCGTCCAAAAATGCCATGCTTCCCAAACCTACAACAATAAAATATGATCACACCCTTCTCCTCTACACCCTGTGGTCTCCGTTGGTCCTTTTTTGAAAAGGGGTATCAATTTCATGACATGTCACCCTCACTCAGCCAGGGGGCATGGATACATTATTGTAGCCATAGATTATTTTACGAAATGGGCAGATGTGATGCCAACATTCGACAATACCAGAAGGATTGCAGCATTATTCATATTCAATCACATCCTTGGTCATTTTGGTGTTCCTCGGGCTATCATTACTGATCATGGTATCCACTTTAGAAACTTCATGATGTACGAACTCACTGAAAAGTTGGGTCTTCGCCATGAAAACTCAACACCCTATTACCCACAAGCCAACGGCCAAGTTGAAGCAATAAACAAGGTCCTCATTACCATGCTTCGATGAATGATAGGGATTCACAAAACGAGTTGGCACACAATGTTGTTTTCAACATTGTGGGCTTACCGGACATCTGTTAAGTCTACTATCGGGTTTTCACCATTCCAGTTAGTTTATGTTCTAGAAGCCATCTTGTCGATTGAATATGAGATACCCTCCTTAAAACTAGCCGTCAACCTTCTCCCAAACACTTCTTTTGAAGAAGAACGTCTAGTGTATCTCATGCAATTAGATGAAACCTGTCGCGATGCCACCCTAGTTATAGAATCCCAAAAGAAACGCGTCAAAGCCGAATACGACAAACATGTCAAGCCACGCATTTTCTCCGAAGGTGATCTAGTTCTCCTTTATGAACAAGATCGGGATATGCTAGGAGCCGGAAAATTTGAAGCTATGTGGCAAGGTCCTTATATCATCAGATGAGTTTTGGAGAAAGGAGCTTACGAGTTAGTAGACTATGACGATATCCCTTTGAGTGAACCTAGAAATGGGTTGTACTTAAAGAAGTACTATGCCTAAGATCCCCTGTGCATAAGTGCTTGTATTTTATTGTATCATATTTTTTGTGTGTTACTGTAGTATGATTTTTCATTATTTGGTCTCTGCCCCCGACCACTTATGTTACGTTGTGCTTGGTTTCCATATGTCGGAGTCTTCGCTACCCCACATTGGCTTCACCAATGGCACTAGCTATAGTACTCAAAACCTTGCTTCTACTACATGGTCAATTTACGCACCTACAAACGAACTTATCAGTCTGCGAGGTGTGTGCCTTGGTCGTGCGACCAATAATATTGTATAATATAGCGTCGTCGTCGAATTTTTGATTGATGCTATTTCACTTGGTATCCGCCACCTGGTTATACAACTCCATTCGCAGCTAGTAGTACTACAGCTAAGTAATGTCTATGTTATTTGAAGTCCTAGTTTATTACGGGTATATTTACGAATTCACCTCTTGGAACGTTATTTTGATTATATTGAGTATCAACACATTCCTAGATGTCTAAATACATTGATGCTTTAGCTAACTATGTGTTAGACAGATATTTGGGACATTTATAAACCAATCACACATTACATGTATAACACAACACAAGATAAGCCGGTAGAAACCGTATATATGTATATAATGATCAAAAGTGTTTACAAAAGGTTTCTTTCCAAGGACCAAAATCTCAAAAATATGAAGCCCATGGCTTCTAGAAAATAGCGTCACGGATGACACTCACGATAACACACAACTTCTCGGGCTACCCTACGAAGCAGTCGACTGATAGACTCGGACATGCCCACAGTATGGCACTAGTAATGTCTAGGGATCTCCCCAATAGCCATATCTGGAATGTCAGCAGTCAACCCCTCCAAGTTCTTCTCCACTGCCTCGTAGTCTTCGACATCCCATCTCGCCACTGGAGCTGCTTCTCCTCACCATTGAATAGGAGACATTCCTGGAGGTCGATATGGCCCCACATCTGTGTCATCAAAAAGATATTTTTTGATTAGTTCTTGGATAAACAAAAAAACATTTCATATGATAAAAATTACCAAAACATTTAAAAAGAACAAAATATGTACTTCTTACCTAGATCACCCCACTGAGCATCCTCAGGTAGGGCCAAATATGGATCCCCTCAAAAATCCAAACCAGCATATGCGTAGTCATCAATCATCACCATTTGGGGCCTTAACCAGTCAAAAAATGAATCATTGTACTTGATTATAGGCCCAGCTACATGTCGGGCCATGAGGTTGCACCACCTCAGCATCCTCGAATACTGTGGGGATGGTACACCCCAATTAGCCTGTAATCGTAGCAGTGGGACCCTCTCGAGGAAGAAGGACACCAAAAGTGATCCATACCCAAACTGCTTCAAGTTACCCCTTCTGCACTTCGTCAATTGCTTCTTCATACTGCGGAGAACTGCATCCAACTAGTTGAAGATCCGAGGCTCTGTGCACTCTATGGAATATTGGAAGTAGCTCTGGAGAGTCATGTGTGGAACCGTGCTCCCAGCCATGCATGCTATAGTGAACAAGATGGTTCGTAGGGTCAAGTCTTGGAACCCCAAATAGCAACCTTACCCTTGCTTCTTTTTGCCTCAGGAACACAATACTTGCAACAATACTCACTCATAGGGAGTCCACCGCCTCGGCCACCGGTCAAGCTAGCATGGTATCCATGCTGTGATAAACCTGTTAGAAAAAATATATCCTCAATATCTAGGGTCAGCGTATGGACTCCCACATGAAATAACTGTTGTTCCACATCCCACATGTGGACTAGGTATTCCAACAATCTGAGTTGGGCTCTCATGCCCGGAATCCTGAAGAATTTCAATAGCCCACAGTCCCATAGGATAGCAACTGTACCCGAATCATTCCTGGAAATAGCATCATCTTCCTCATGTTCTCTTTCTCACCACTCCAGCATTGTGATGGTAAAACACCTGCACAAGAGGCATGAGAGAAGAGTCAGCAACTTGTTTGAAACTTTTGCATAATTTTTATTGATCATTTTTTAACTTTAAAATCCATGTTTCGGCCCTCGCACGTGAGTCTTTGGCACAGTGCGAGATTATCGCAGGTGCTCTAAAGGCCACTTGCGATAATCCTAGATTGTCGCAGGTCCCGCAAAGCCCGCCTGCGAGAATGCTCAAACACATGGTGTGACCCTAAAATGGATTTAAAACCCTAAAAATTGCCAATAAAAACTAAAACTAAACTATGAAAAGTTAAAGGATCAAGAGCTTACCTCGTTTGCTAAAATGGTTCACCAAATGATCGCTTGTGCCTTCCGCAATCGAGCAAAATAATTTGGGGGAAAATGAGGTGTGTTGGGCAAATTTTTTGGCAAAATCACAATGAAATGGTAAAAAGCCCTTTTTACCCATATTTATTCACTTTTTACTATTTTTTATCGGTTTTTTATATTATTTTTATTCCTTTGCTTATAAAACCTAATGCCTAATAGCCTTGTGAGTATGGTTTTCCATAGGTATAGAAACTTTGAAGTCCACACGAAGGAGTACGGGTGTTTTTTCTTTTTGTCGCATGTGCGACTACTTTTTAGGGATTTTAGAAAAACCTCGAGCTCAGTCTTCATTCGTTCTTGCGCTCAAAAATATATGAGAACGTAACCAAGTATACTTTTTCTCATCTTTTCGTACTCATATGGTAACATGAAAACGATGAACCTTAAGGAGTATCCTTTAATCTCTTTTCACGCTCCATAAAAATGAAAAGATTGTCGAGCGATCTTGATCTCTTCACACTCGTTAAAGTATCTGAAGAAAACGTTTGACCAGCGATAGTTTATCACTTTTTTGGTCTCGTCGAACTTATTTACAAAAAAGGAACTGGGAGAGTTCTCTTTAAGTGTTTTTCAGACTCTCAAAACACGAAAACTCCCAAGTTTTCTATCCTTGGACTTGTTAAACAAACATCGAAAGACCCGCAATGGGACTGAACCACTCCTTCATAGGGTTCGTTAAATATACTCCAAGGGACTCATCTGAAGGGTGATATTACATCAACAAACATATGTTATCCTCCTCAAGCTTGTGTAAAAATAAAGAGGTACTTGCCAGAAATGGTGGGGAAAATTTTGGGAAAGGGATGTGTTTTTCTATTCATATTAATGGTAATAAGCATCTCTCTTGAACATGACACCCCCTATTCATCATTTGAATCTGGGTTGGGAAATCCATTTGTCTCTCGTTCGACTTGTTACAAGGTCATATCTTGGGTCGTCTTTGACTCATTGCTGCCAAGTCCTTGGTCGTGTCGTTCATATGCTCAAGAGAAGTTCACACAAGCCCTCTATTGAGTCGGCCATCTGCAGTTGTCCCTTCTTACTATGTTGGCCTTCCCTGTGTCCGTTTCGACTCATATTCATACTTCGTCTCATCCTCAAAATGTGTTACTTATTTCGTTTCATTGATGGGGGATAAATCAAGGCCCTCCTGTGACGAGCCTTGTTCCGTCGACTCCAACTCATTATCTAGAAATGAGACTTAGAAATCGTTTAGTACCTTGGAACCTGCATGCCTTAATTGTAGGCCTCTTTGCTTTCCACAAGGGGTTTCACGTCATTGATCCTTGAGCGAGAGATTACACTGAGTGCTCGACTTCAACTCATTCATTCGCATTCATTCTGATTGTACTTCGGTACCTTGGGATTCATTGACATCAATGGTGATTTCCCTCGCACTTGTTAACGGTTTCATCAATGACCGGTAATCAAGTGGTTTCTACCATGTTCAACTTCAGCACATGTAATCGCATGGCTAGATTCATACTTTCAGGTGATGGGATTGAAGACCCTGGGTCTCATATTTTTTATCTAGGCTGCTATGGAGTATGTATGATTTTTGTCAGCACATAGATCAACTTTGTATGTCACGTGGCTATGTTGTCTTAATTCAAGTCTTCTCACATAGATCCATAGTGTATTCCTGGTGGCTATGTAGAATTTTGATGGCATGGATCCACGGTGTATAATTGGTGGCCATGAATTACGTTTGTGATTCCATCCATTTGTGATCTGAGCATGGGAATGCCTACCTCAGAACTGGTATTATATTCTGCAGATGCTTGGTTGTTTACAGGTTTCCAATTAGGTGCGCTCCTTGTTTATGACACACACACGCAGTTTACAAAGTATTTCGGCTGTCACAGATTCCAACCTCATACTTTGGGGGGCATTCTGTTACACATGATTTTGGTCACCCTGGTGATGTCTCTACAAGTGATGTGTTTAGGCTCCCACAAAGACTTTTTGCCTCAGAAAAGTGATTGTTGTCTTCTTCCAAAAATCACATTTTTAAGATGAGTTCACAGGCTGCCTATGTTACAAGGTGAAAGAATCCCTCATTCTCGTAGGCCACCCACACTTAGGGTGCAAACTGTTCGCAGTCTGCTCCATATATAGGGTGCGAACCTGTTTTTAAGCTTGGAAAGGAGAAGAGGTCACACAGGTTCTAGAAGGGGATCTTCTAGAAAATGAGTTGGCATTCGCATGGTTGGCATCCTACTGACTTATCAAATTTGGTGGGATCATCCTCATCCATGTAACCATCCCTCCTTCTCTTATATATTGAAAGGTTTCTCATGGAAAAGGTTAAGAAAGATTGAATGAAGAATTAGTGAAAGAATTGTGTGAAGAACCCTGCTTGGGCAGAAGATTGAAGACTCTATTTGGTCTATCAAGAGGTATTGGATCCTATTCATGCAAGTGTAGAGAAAGTGTGTGTGTTGGAACCAAGGGTCACTGAAAGGAAGCTTGCAACATCAAGGCGATCAGGTTGTATCTTCTACTTTCATTTAATATAATACAGTGGCATGTCCCTTTCCCATAAAATCACTCTTATTTTATAGCATAACTCCTTGATCATATGCATAGGTTGACATTGAATATACTTTGCTATCTTCACTTTGGTTGGTTTGTGTTTTCTTGGACCTAACTTTACAAGAGCACCGGAGCGAAGCGGGAACAACAGAGACCTAAGGAAGCGATATAAAGGTATGTCACTCGTTCCTTCTTATTTGTAGATTTAATGACTACAACTTAGGGAAAGAGTCATGTCATGTCCTGTTTTGTTCTAAATCCAGGTGGATCTAGGGAGATCTATTAGTGTTCGCACCTATCGATTTTTCCGATAACAAGGGTTGTTCATAACAGCAGGCATAGAATTTGGTTGTTCTTCCAATTCAGGTAATGGGCCATTAGGAATTCCCATTCCTCTACGAATCAACAACCCTATCAGTCTGTGATTGGAAATACAATTCATGGGATGCTTAGATCTCTTGACAAAGTGAGCCATATTAAGGAATGAATAAGGTAATAAGGGATGTTTATTATATTCTGATGTCTTAAATGTGATAGTAGTATAAAATTAGAAAAATAAACTACCTTATATCTTCCTTCACATGTAATGTACCTTTTTACAAATTCAGATACTTTCCCCCATGGTTCTGGTAAGGAACTTACATATGCACCTCAACCCTTGGTCTAACCTTGCTCATTGTCCATGAGAAAACACTTATGTGCGTCGGGAAGATGTGTTTTTCTGCTAAACCATATTTCTCCTGTGGTTGGCAACCCTGTCACAACAACCATGCTTTCTTCTTTCATTGGAATCCTTACCACGTTCACCATTGAATACCCTTTTGTGAGATTCTGACTGAACTCCAATACCTCTGTGTCATTAAATCCTTGTTGCTTCTTAAAATAATAAATCCATCCAGCCTATAGAAATATTTGGTAAACATTCGGGTGTAGCAGTAATGCATCCAGATTTTTCGTTTCATATCTCACAGTTGATCCCCCCATGACGTCGCTTTAGAGTCTAACAGTCTCTTAGGAGGAGAAATTGGCACCTAAACCAGAGACACAACAAGTTCGAATGTGGATTTCATAAAGAACGCAGTGTCTCAACTAAAATAAGAGTGGTTGAAAGGTGTCAAAGGTGAATATAAAAAGGGATTTTACTGTTAGATTGGCGTGAATTTTCGTTCCCCCCCCAACTAATTGGATCTTGGTTTAACGAATTTAGGACAACCGGCAGGTAAGCATTAAATCTTGCTTCCATATCTACATCACTTAGACATGTAGGATTAATAACGTACCTCATAACTTACCACGCGAAGCGATCTGTCGGATTAACTGCACTGTCCAACCGCCATTTGATCCACGTGGAATAGCTGTAATGATGAGAGATGTCTCTGGAACATGAGAAATGATGATATGATAGGTGGATCATAGGTTGAGTCCTTTCTGTGGTTGACCAACTGGAAATCTGTGGATGTGGAGTCAAGTAATGATGAAGCAGCATTTTCTGATAGAGAGAGTGGAAAAGATAACAACGGATATGACAAAACAGTAGTGTTTCATCCTGGAAAAATGGCAGAAATGTGAAAAATAGGTGAAGCGATACGTAAAATAGCGAAAAGGAATAATAGCGGTAGGTGTATCAACATGTATTTTTGGTCGAACTGGTGGAATTAAGTGTGGAAGCATGTAAAGTGAAACAACAAAATAGTCGGGAAAATGGTGTAACAGCATGTAAATCAGCCAATTTGTCGGAAAAGAGTGTAACGACATATAAAGTGACCATGGTGTAACAACATGGAAAGAGGTGTAATAGCATGTAACCCGGCCGAACACAAAATCCCTTAGTTTTTAGGAGGGTTTTCAAACTTCAAAAACCAATCCTTTGGCTCCTTTTGTTGTAATCTACCGTGTTGTTCATCGATCTATCTGCACACAAGTAACTTCCTGATACCCTTTGGCTGAATTCATTAGAAAAACATAAAACATTTAAGAAAAAATAGAAAAAATCAAATTTGCAGAGTTTATTTATATACAAGGTTTTATTGAAAAACGAAAATTTCTATGGTTCAGAAAGGGAACAAGAAAGCTCCTTTCCCTTGAAAAAGTGATAATATGTATCAGCTGTACATCTGGATTTAAATTCAGCTTTGGAAAGTGGACGCTGACACAGGTGCAAGCAATGACCATTTGAAAGTAACTGTGTATTGGATTCGTCAATAGTGATTAACCTGACTGTCCCATTGGGAAAAACAGTGTCTACCTCATAAGGTCCCAACCATCTTGTATGCATCTTACCCTGAAATTCGTTAAAGCGCGAATCATACAATAGAGACCAATTTCCCTTTTTGAATAACTTATTTTTGATGACTCGGTCATGCCACTTGGTTCTTTGTTGTTGAATCACTGTGGTTTGATGAATAGCATCCAAAATATTCTCATCCAGCTCATTTAACTCCTGCAGTCTGGTATTTTGTGCTACAGTCAAGTCTAGATTGAATGTTGATGCAGTTCTTAGGGTTTTGATCTCGAACTCAATGGGAAAAACATGGCTCTTTCCATATACTAGTTCATAAGGGGAAAAGCCAGTTGTGTTCCTCCAAGTTGTTTGATAAGCCCATAGAGCTTCATGCAATCTATCAGACCAATCCCTATGATGTTCCTTCATTGTTTTAGTAAGAATAGCTTCTATTACTTTGTTTGTACTTTCCACCTACCCATTACCTTGGGGATGATATGGCGAAGTTGTTCTATGCAAAACATGATATTTATTGAGTAGGGCTTCTAACTTATGTGATGTGAAAGGTGGTCCCCCATCAGTTACTAATTCTCTGGGAACTCCAAACCTAACAAATATATCTTCAAACAAAAATGATAAGACAGCTTTTTCTGAGGCCCTGATGAGTGCTTTTGCCTCAACCTACTTGGTCATGTAATCTGTGTAGACCAATATATAGACTTTCTGATTAGAAGGTGGGTTAATGGGCCCTACAAAATCTATGGACCATCTATCAAAAGGATCTAACACTACTTGATGCTGGAGAGGCATCTCATCCCGATAATTTGGTTGTCCCATGCATTGGAAACTGTCACAGACTTGGACAGAATTCCTTGCATCTTGAAATATTGTGGGCCAGAAATAGGCCATCCTCAAAATTTTATGCCCAATCCTTTTATCAGAAAAATGACCCCCACAAGGTCCATCATGGAAAGATTTAAGCAGATCATAAACTTCATCATCTCTCACACATCTTCTGATTTCTTGATCTAGGCATGTGTAGAAAAGGTATCCCCCTATCCAACTATATCGAGCACTCTTTTGAATTATCTTCCTTCTTTCTCGAGGATATAGATGTGGAGGTACCTTCCCTGAAACCAAATAATTAGAAATGTCTGCATACCAAGGTGATTGAGAAGATACTGCAAACAAATGTTCATCTGGAAAGGAATCATCTACACGTGAATTATCATCATTTATATTCAATCTTGAGAGAAAATCAACAACCGCATTTTATTTTCCTAGTCTATCTACTATAGTGATGTCAAATTCTTGTAGTAATAGAAACCATCTTGTTACTCAGGCATTAGTAATAGGTTTATTCACAAAATATTTAATTTTGGAATGATCAGTATGAATAAAAGTAGAATAACCAGTGAGATAATGCCTGAATTTATTGATCACATAAACTACTGCCAAGAATTCTCTTTCTGTAACTGTATAATTTAACTCAGTAGGAGCCAAGTTCTTGTTGATATATTAGATAGCATAGGGATATTTGTCCTCATGTTTCCCAAGAACTGCAACAATTGCAGTATCAAAGGCTTCTAAAGAAATATGAAATGGCAGAGCCCAATTGGCCCCTCTCAAAATGGGAGTTGTGGACAATTTTTGTTTCAAATCTGCAAAAGACAATCTGCATTTGTCAGTCCAATTAAATTCAACATCTTTTGTTAATATAAAAAATAAAGGAGAGGCAAGTTTGGAATTTTTTTTAATGAGTCTCCTATAATATCCAGCATGCCCTAAAAATCTTCTTACCTCCTTCTGAGTTGATGGAGTTGGAATGTCCAAAATTAACTGGATTTTGGTTAGATCTACCTAAATTCCTGCATAAGAAATGAAGTTTCCCAACACCACACCTTCGCTCATCATCATATGACACTTTTCTGTACTAAGAGAAAGATGAGACTGTATGCATATTTTGAGTACTCTTTCTAGATTAGCTAAAGCTTCATCGAAATCAATACCATAAGGTGTAAAGTCATCCATGAATATTTCCATACAGTCATTCACCACATCAGAGAAAATACCAATTACAGCTCTCTAGAAAGTGGTTGGTGCATTACACAAGCCAAATGGGAGAACCTTGTAGGCAAATGTACCCCAAGGTCTGGTAAATGTGGTCTTATATTGGTCCTTTTGAGCAATGGTTATCTAGTTATAGCCACTAAATCCATCTAGGAAAGAGAAAAACTTTTTCCCATATAGGTTGTCTAGAACCTGATCAATGAATGGTAGAGGGAAGTGATCCTTCTGTGTGGCCTTATTCAAGTCTCTATAGTCCACACACTCTCCATTTACCATTATTTTTAGGCACAATAACCAACGGTGAAACCCACTCACTGTCTGATATAGGGTAGATGAATCTGGCATTTAGAAGTTTTTGGAGTTCTTCTTTAACGATCTCTTTAATATTAGGGTTCATCCTCCTTTGGGGTTGGAAAATGGGTTGGAATTCTTCCTTAATGTAAATATGGTGGGTGCATAGTTCAAAGTAAATTCCTTTCATATCCATGTAATCCCAGGCAAATGCTTCTTTATGTTTAATCAATAACTTCATCAAATGGCGAGTTTCAGCAGAAGATAAATCAGGATTGATGTTCAGGGTTTTTCCAGGTTTGATTTCTATAGCGATGCTCTTAGAACTGACTTTCGGGAATAATTCAGTTGTTTCAGTATCCGTTGTTACAACTGAATTAACTTGATTTACAACAGTTTCAAAGAACATCTCTGCACTGACTACTTCCTGGGTAGTAGATCAAAGATTCTACTCAATCAGTGATACGTGTTTGGTGTAACAGAAGAGGGGTCACTGATAAAGCTATTGATTAGCTCATCCTCTGTTTCATATTTGAAACTCAGGGATTTTTCTATGGTTAGTACATGCAGAGCGCTTTCATCCTCAATGTCCATCCATAAAGAATTTCCAGGTTCCACACTGGGTGTAGCATGAGGATAATGGGTAAGTTTCTTGGTATCATAACCATCATAGATGGTCATTGAACCAGATCTACAACCAATGAAGGCATCGGTTGTATCTAACCATGGTCTTCCTATAATTAGAGAGTGGCCTCCAAAATGGGTTTTAGATTGAAATACGACAAAATTAGCAGGATACTCCCATGAATCAACTGAAATAGCTAGATCATCGATTACTCCTTCTGGTTTGATAGTAGAACAATCAGCTAATTCTAAAACAGTAGGAGTAGGTCAGACTTGTGTTCTGAGTTGCAACAATTGTGTCGTTTCAATTGTCATAATATTAATTTCTTCCCCTAAATCAACTAACACATCAAGAATAAATGTTTGTCCAATTTTGGCAGTGACTGTAGGGTTTCCTGGGTCACCATATTTAATAGGTGGGGTTTTGCCTAACATAAGTTCAGAAAATTCTCCCACTACGTGTACTATGAGGGGATCCCTAGGTTTCCTTCCAGAATTTTTGAGATAGAGGTCTCTCACAGTCTTCGCATAAATAGGGACATCTCTAATCTCTTGCAATAGTGGAATGTTAACATATAGTTTTTTCAATTCTCCTAAGAGATTGAAGGATGATAATTCTAGAGTTTTTTTAATTTCTAATCTTTCAGGGAATGGAGGGTCTGCTAATTCTATGATAGGTTCGTCAGTTTCCTCTATATCAGCAGATGGTTTTTCCCCTGATTTCTTGTTTGATTTTGAAGATGGAGCATCTTCAATTATTGGCTCGACTATTCTCCCTGATATCAATTTTATCTCATTACAAGGCATAGGGGTAATAGACAGAGCTGGCCCATTGTGTATATCAATATTCTGAATGACCTTATTATTTGGATTTGGGTTAGCTTGCATAGGCATCTGAGGTCGTAAGGGAGGATTGTTTTGTGGGTATTTGGGAGGTAACTGCAGCTGTTGCTGCTGGTACTGGGGTTGGAACTGTTGTTGATAGGGGTTCTGTTGGTGATTATTTTGATAAGTAAGTTGTTGTTGAGGGTTTCTCCAATATGGGTTCCATTGCCCAGGATGATTCTGTTGTTGGGGCATAGGTACCCATGCATTGGGATCTTGATAATGAGGTGGCATATGATTTGGAGGTGAGGCATTCATCTGACCATATTGAAGATGATGTTCACATTATTCCAATAATTAAGTGTTGCAGGAGAGAATTGAGGGTTTATACCTTGACCTCGTGGCTTCCATTATATCCTCTGTGTTATTACATAGGTAGCCTCTACTTCGTCATTAGTCTCCTTCATTGATGCTTTTACACCTGGTAGGGAGGGACATTTGTCAGTTGCATGATCTAATTCACAAATAAGACATACCTGGACACTGTTCAGTGGGCACTCCTTTGGTGGATGTTTGTCTCTATATTTCGGATAGAAAATGGACAATGCTTGAATCTGATTCTGCTTATGTCTGTTTGATCTACAGAGTATCAATTTGTGAAGCAAAAGAGTTAATCATTTTTGTTTTGAAATATTCTAACATATTACCTATTTTTTCTCGTGTTGCCCCTCCATTGGTTGATTTTTGTACCCTTGAAAAAGTGGCATCCCTGGTAGCTAGCTTATTCCTTATAGATCCTCAAGAGAATCTCTTACAAAGATTTACAATGTCTTCATATGATTCCTTAGATATATATCCCTTGCCAATCATATTCATCATATCTAAACAATCATCTCTAATTCCTTTTAGCAAAATAGTTTTGAGAATGTCCTCACTCACATTTGGATGTCTAGACCTTTGTAGATTATACTGGAGTCTCTCCACAAAATCTTCAAGGGTCTCATCCTCCTTCTGAGACATCCTAAAACAGTTCCTCTCTTCATTCCCTTGTTCGGTAGTAGTCTTAGTATTTTTTCAGGAAAAGATGCCTCATTTTCCCCCATGTTGAAATATTCTCTCCTCCAAGGCTCATGAACCATCTTAACGCATTACCCTTCAATGTAGTTGGAAACAATTTAAGCTTTTGCACAGTGGTAGTGTAGTCATAGCTTCTACACAGAATATCAAATTCAAACAGAAACTCATCTGGATCCTCAGTGGATAATCCATGGAAATTTGGCAGGGCTGAGAGAGGTATGTTCTTCATAGGAGCCATCCCCCATGTGGGAATATTAGTAATAGGAAAGACTAGGGTAGAGATAGTATTTTTATCATTTATATGACCTTCATTGTTCACTAGATCCTCACGGTGGAGATCTTCTTCATTATCTCCTTGATTTTCCATATGTGCTCTTTCTCTCCACTCAATATGGAAAGTGTCCCACTCCTCTTTAGTGACTATCTATCTATTGATCTGATAAACAACTTCTTCTGGGTTTTCCCTGTTTCGAGCTACACTTTCTTGATCTTCAATATTCTCCAGTGTTGTGTGTTGATTCGTTGGTGAAAAATCTTCAGCTTCAGCCCCTAATGAAAACGATGTTTCAAAATGGGGTAGTTATGATGTCTGAGGAATATGTCTTCTTGTAGGATTTGAAGGGAGAAATATAGATCCCGAAGAAGAATTTTCTCTGGTTGTAATCTCATCAACAAAGGTTGGCCTTCCTAGTGGAGGATTCCTTCGACCACGTCCTCTGGTACCTGTAGGGTTAGTATTTTTGGGGATACGTCCTCTTGTTCCTCGATTCATGCAGACTATTCATTCCTAAGAAAAATAAAACTAATGTGCTTACAAGAATCTATAATTATCTCCCCCGACAATGGTGCCAAAATGTTGGGCACTTTAATTGTCTAAATAAATAGATAATTAAGGTGTTCAATATAAATTGTCAAACCCAGGGAAGTTTTGTTATTGTAAGATAATTGTGCACAGTATATGCTAGATTATGAAAGCAACATTAATCAAATTGCAGTAAGGTAAACTAAAAGAAACAAAATTGAAAATCTAAACACTAACACAAGTTGCTGACATAGCTGGAGTTCTAATCTACTGTTGCAAAATTGAAATCACACTTGCATAATTGAAATCTAATTTGATGAGTGTATAAGAATCCTAGATTATCTAATCTATTCTAATTTTATATTTTACTGTTGTAGAAAGAAATTCTGTGCTAATTTTCGAAAGGAAGTCTACTTAATTGCAGAAAGGGAAATTCACACTTCTATTTACTTTTGCTTGAAAACAGAGTTTTAATCTAGTGCAGAAAAGGAATTAACTCTCAAATCAATTCTCCAATAGTATTCAAGAATTGATTATAACTCTCATGAGACACATTGATGCGCATTTAACAGAAAGGGACTAAATTGTAACAGCAAATGTATTCTAGAAATGCATAAGTAGATAAATAAAAAAATTGTAAATAGTCAAAGCAATTATTCTAAAACTAAAAACAAAGGGGAGTCTGTGAGGAAAGTGGGCCCTTTCCTTCTCACTGAATCCACTCGAAAAGACTACAGTAAGTTAAATAAACTCAATTCACTTCTTTATTAACCCACAAAAATGTTTAAATACAATATGCTTCACTTCACTCTCTGTTCCACAACTAATCTTTGGTGTCAATGATTACAAAAGATCTGTTATTTAAAGACAGAGACATTTAGTTAAAATGGACTCAGAACAGCCTTAAGAATCCGAGATTCTCAAGTTGTTCGTTTGATACAAAAGATCTGTTATCTTCACAAAATCTGGAAAAGGAATCTTGATCACCAGCATGAGCCAGAACGTGTAACAACCTTGAGGATCAATCTTTAGGATTCAGATTTGAACGATATACCAGCTTCCAGTATCAGTGGACATCTATTGTAGCAAGTGTAATAGATTCCAGGATCGGTAGGCATCTGTTGCAGCAAGTGTGACAGCTTCCAGGAAAGGTGTGTAGTTGTTGTAGTCATGTAACAACATGCAGAACTGGTGCACAGTTGTAGCAGCTGGTGTAACATAAGCGATCTTTCTTCAAGACTTGGTTGTTCTACATATTTTGATCATTAGTTGAACATTCATGGGTAAAATATGAGAAACGCTACCAATCAAATATGTTAAGTAAATAATAATATAAAAGCAAGATCAATGATTCATACCTTGGGAAAAAGATTCTTAGTAAACAATATAGTAGGCATTTAGCATAGAAATGATAAGGTTGAATGAGAAAAAGATATAGTGAAAAAGGGACATTTCTGGGTCCTAAAAATAGAAACACCTTGTTTCCTCTTTCTAACCTCTGAACACACATTCTTATCCACACGAGAAGGGCTTTGTATCTTAGACTATGGAGTGGGAGAAACATTCAGTTGAAACTATGATGTAGTAAGGAATGTTTCCCAATTATTATTTGTCTTTTTCAGTTCTTCCATCACCAACATTTTAATAAGGAAAGAGTGAAAGACACTTGTGTCTACTTGCTTATATTTGTATTGAACTCTATCATCCATGTTACCAATGCTTCTAAAGAGGTAAAAAGGGAGATTCATAGCTTCTTTCCCTGTGAAGTGTAATAACAACCTGATGTGATATTGATAAACCATGTTAAATATTCCATCACAGGTAAAATACCTTTGAATAACCTTCAACATCTTATCAAAACCTTAAAGCATATGGTTTCTAGGGACCCCTTTGGACAAGTTGGCCTCCTGATACTCTAGTTTAAGAAATTCCTTGGAGAAAGCATCATTTAATGGCATGGCCTTGAACCATTTTTCTCCATTGTTGGGTATCTCTGTTGCAACTGAGATGGATCGCTTTGAAACTTCAAATTCTAATATTCCCACATCAATTTTAGTACCATCAAAATTTAATTCAAACTCTCTGGCCACCTATGGATGCCCCTTTGCATCTTTTGAGAAAAATTGATACAACCTACTCTCTAAAAATCTTCTCTGATCAAAGGGTCAGAATCAAGTAGTTGCATGTCATAAGGCTCTATCCTTACAATTTCGCCTCCCTTGTGAGCATTCTTATGTTGTTGACTATCAATATTGATTCTGAGGAATTATTTCTGTGAGTTGTAATAACGGGTATATGTATGAAAACAGGGAATATAAGAAACTAGGGTTTTGATGACAAATTATTTTCAATAGGATGACCTTGTACATAATTTTTATACAACTCACTTTATGCACATTCAGGAATGAGACAGGGCATCCTTCAAACGGGAGATATAAAGAAAGGCAAATGGAATTTATAATAAGAGGGAGACACATGTGAATTCTATGCTTAAAACATGGTTTTTATGACAATACAAGTATCATTTAATAACATGATAATGCATGCAATCTTTAAACCTAGTTCGACAACTAATCTACCAAAAACATCAAGTTGAGGTGGGTGCATAGTCACTCTTTTAAATTTGATCTTGAAAAATATGCAGAAGAATGTTTTTTTTTAACAAAATTGGAGCAGAGGATTTGTAGCGCTGAATTTGTAGCACATAGTTCGCAGTGCCAAAGCAGAGGGTTCATAGTGTTGGGGAATATCAATAGAGAAAATGAATTTTGAGTAGTGGGAAGGATAGACGAGGTCTTAGAGGTGATGAGGCTTAATGAGTAAGGTTCATAGCATGAAGGAAATGAATTTGAAAGCATGTAGCAACATAATAGAATAGTTCGCAGTGGCTAGGGGTGAAACCATCAAAAACATCTCTTTCAACCTTTAAACAACATGTAAACTCTCATGGAGTACCTGGTGGTCCTAAATTTGATGTTGGTGTATTTGAAATCACACAAGGGTGTATGCAAGTAGTCCAACCTCCAACATTTTCCTTCATCCAGTTCACAGCGCGAGTTTGCAGTGCCTGTTTGTAGCACCAGGTTCGCATCACCTAGCTCAAACACAATTTGCACACTTGGAGGAAGTTGTTAATAACTTTTATGACATAATACTTGAGAATTTTTTTAAAATACAAGCTCTGAAAACATTGATATCTTCTTTGACATGATCCTTAAATTCAATAATGGTAATGAATGCATGAAGTACTTTGGGTATGCTATGAACTCTCCTAGTGAGTTGGAAGCGCATAGATCAAATCTGATTTGAGAGCTAAATGGATAAAAGGTGACAAAAGAGGATCTTGTGTACAACATGGAGATATGATGTGTCAAGGTGATGATGGAGATTTCAAAGATGTGACTCATGAAGGTTTATTCAACTTGTCATGATAAATAAGACATAACACAATGACTCTAGAACAAGGCCAAACTAACTTTAGCTTACTTAAATCAAAATTTGAATTATGACTATAGAAAGAAGACATAAAAACCTATAACTCAATAAAACCTATGACTCAATAAACAAAACTGAAATGATTTTTTGACCCTTGCAATTCTATGTGATAAGATTTGGCTCCACAGGGGATGGCATGCTCCCTATGAGCTACCAAGAACATGCAGTTCCAGTGCCTTATCCAAGGGATATGGGGTCATTATTTAAATCAAATTAAACAAACTAAAACATTATATTTACAATGAAAGGAAACCATTCATGGCTTCAGAAAAAGTATTTCTTCAGAAAATGCCCATGGACTAGGCCACCATAAAATTCAGTATCTTCCAAGATCTGCAATTTGAAAGTGTTATTTTGCAAAACTTCAAAAATCTTGAAAGGATCAATCCACTAGGATTCGAATTTACCATTGTTACCCTTTTCTTTCCTTTGTGCATCATGTTTGATCACTAGGTGTCCCAGCTGGAAAGCTTCATTCTTTACCTTCTTGTCGAAAGATTCTTTGATTTTATACTGATGGCTTTGTGCTTTATCAAAGAGTTGCTCCCTATTCTGTTTTACCTCGACTAGTTGATGCATCCTCCTGATCATGTCATATAGTTCTCTTGGTTGGTATTGAAGAAACTTTGCCACGGGTAATGCTAGTTGAGTAGGAAAAACAACTTTAGTTCCATAGATCAGCTGAAAAGGATTAGTGCCAGTTGATCTCTTGGTAGTTACTCTGTCCTCCCATAGAGAAAACTTCAGCTTTGAATCCCAAGAATTTTTGTTATCCCGACAGTTTTTTTATTATTTTTACTAGACTTTTGTTGGAGGACTATCCCAAGCCATTACCTTGAGGATAATAAGGAGTAGAGTGAATAAGTTAGATCCCAATTTTTTCACATAACTTGACCGGAGGTTTAGCTTTAAAATTTGCAGCATTATCAATCACAATCTTGTTAGGACACCCAAACATTGAAAAAATATTTTCGAGGAAGCCAATGACTACTTTATGTGTTGCATTTCTTGTGGGAATGGATTCTATCCACTTGGTGAAATAATCAGTGGCAGTCGGGATCCAATGATGTTGGCCACTTGAAGCTGGATGGATTTCTCTAGTGAAATCTAATCCCCATTGATGGAAAGGACGGGATACTATTATGCGCTTCAGAGGAAAATATTTTAGCTATTACTTGCATGAGAATTTATGAAATTTATCACAGGCCTTGATCTTTGCACATACATCAGTGAATAAACTAGGCCAGAAGTACCCATCTCTAAGTATTTTATATGTTTTAGTCCTCTAAAAATGATGACCTCCACATAGGTTATCATGAAAATAACTCATGGTTTTCTTTGCCTCATATGGATCCAAGCATCTTAAAAGAACCCCTACAGGATCCTTCCAATACAGAACATGATTAAAAATGCAATATTTGATTTCTTTGAGCTTTAAATCCCTCACCTTAGTCTTCTCAAGCCCAGTAAGAGGTTGCAGTGTCTACAAGAAATGGATGAGGTCCTTATACCAACTACACTCTGTCAATTTGGGGTTGATATGTGAGTTTCTTCTAGTAATATCAGTATGTTGATATACACAATATGCATTCATGAAATTAACCCCAAGTTCCTTACAATTTGATTCAACTAACAATCTATCTAAACCTTGTCCTTTCACCAGCTTTGTAGGTTTCATATCTAGATCGAATTCCAAAATTTTGGAAATCCACTTACTTCTCTTTCCATCTATGTCAGGCTGAATTAGAATTTCATGAACAGAAGTTGAAGGGACATAAGAAATAATTCTAGAATGCAGAACATATACTCTAAAATATTTTAGGGATTTGATCAAAGCATAAGCTTTCTTCTCCATGATGTCATACCTGATTTCAACATCTCTCAAAACCCTACTGAAAAAATAAATAGGCTACTCCATTCCATCTGAGTTTTTTGTAAGGACAACAACTAATGTATCATTTGAGGAAAAAGAAACTATCAGAAATTTTTTTGAATAATCAGGGTTGATAAGAACAAGTGCCTCAGTCAGTTCTTGTTTAAATTGATCAAAATAACTCCTAGCTTCAAGTGTCCATTTTACCTCATTCCCCTTTCTCAGCATAGATGTAATAAACTTAACCAACTCAGTAAAATTAGAAATGAATCTTCTCAAGAAGCTTATCTTACCCAGGAAGGACTAGATCTCTTTCTTGGACATAGAGAGAGACAGAGTCTTGATGGACTCTACTCTACTTGGGTCAATTTTTACCCCTTTAGTTGAGACAATATGTCTCAACCCATTACCTTCCTTCATATCAAAGAGTGACTTCTTGGGATTGAGTGACAGTCCAAATTTTCTGCATTTCCGGAACACCTTCTCCAAATGTTGATAGTGCTCTTGATCATATTTTGAAAACATTGTGATATCATCCAAATAGATCACCACAAATTTATGTTTTCCTCCAATAAAAGAAATATCCATTGTATGTTGAAAGGTTTCCCCTTCATTCATGAGACCAAAGGGCATATTGGCATACATGAATGTACCCCAAGGAGTGGTGAATGTTGTATTTTCCCTATCTTCAGGAAAACATAAATCCGATTGTAGCCTGAAAATCCATCAATCATGGACATCCTAGATGATCTTGTCACCCTTTGAAAAATATGTTCCATATTAGGAAAGGGGTAATTATCTTTCCTCAAACACTTGTTTAAATTTATGAAATCAACATAAAGTTTCATTTCTCCATTCTTTTTCCTAGCATGGACAAGATTAGCTATCTACTCAAAATACCTCAAAGGTATGATGATCTGAGCATCAAGCAATTTTTTTACCTCCTTCTCCATGATGGGAAGAAACATAGGATTGATCTACTTTAGTTTATGCCTAAATGGTTTGGTATCCTCCTTCAAAGGTATTTTGTGATTAATAATGCTTGTGTCATAAGTTTTCAAATCATCATACTTCCAAGAAAAGACATAAACAAATTCCTTTAATAGTTTGATATACTTTGCTCTTTGTTTTTCTGACAGACTACTAAATAGCTTGGCATACTTGGGATTTTCATCAGTACCTAGATTGCATTATGTCAAATCATCATCTTCATTTGAACCTCTTACTTTGGCAGCCACATCATTACTATCAAATAATGTCTCTAAAGGAATTAATCCCTTGGGGATATGATTGCTAGGAAATTGGACAATCTTGGGGTCTACATTTTTGTCCATGAATTTATTAGTATGAGGACTATTTTCATCATCTAGATCTTGATCAATGTGAAGTGCTGAAAATTCTTCCACTGTTTCCAGAAATATTTTTATCTCAAGATCATCTTCAAAAACCTTCCAATGTTTTACATTGTCCAGTATGGAAGGCCTATATTTTACTTCAACATCATACTTGAGTTTAGGAGGTAATGGAACTTTAAATTTGATAGCAGAGACAGCTAGGGAATCAACCAATGCATTCTCTTCTCTAGGAACAAAGGATATGTTGAAAGATAGGAAGAAATTATCAATAAGATCCCATACCTCATTCATGTAGGTCCTCAACCTTGGACGTTTTTCCTGATATATATTTATGATATGATGTACAATCATCTCTGCATCTCCAAAAATTGATAATTCATCAATCTTCATATCTTTAGCAGCCCTCAGCCCCAAAACTAGAGCCTCATATTCAACAATGTTGTTCGTCGTCTCAAATTCTAATTTGAAAGACAAAGTTATGAATTCTTGAGAGGGGGAAATGAAAACAACTCCAGCACCATCATTATATTTAGAATATTCCCCATCAAATAACATTTTCCAAGTTTGAGCATCTTGCTTGACTGTTTCACGTGATGTTGGTGATGGATTTATTATTTCCAGGGGTGGCTGAGGAAGATCAGTGAGCTACAGAATAATAGATCTGAAAACGGTGTCAACAGCATAAATAAGATGGTTTGTGGGATTACCTTCATCACCATTAATATAATCCAGGTGTGCTTCTCTATACAACCTTGTGTGTTCACCCCCAAAAATAGGTATGGTTGCATAGGAGAGATTCATCTGCAATTTTCCTCCCAACCTCTTAATCCATGATCTAGACAATACCATCCCAAACTTAGGGGGAACATCTGCAAATAATATATCCATGACTATACTCTTCATGGGAAATTGAAAGAGAGTAACAACCAAATATTTAATCACCCTGGGCATTTCACTTTCCTTGAGTCAAAATAATATAGATCACTATATGATTTGGTGATCTCTATACCCATTTCATCCATGACAAATTTAGGCATTAATTTATCGGATGCACCTGAATCCATCAAACAATTCTGTAAGATCTTATCTTGTACAATCAATGAGTTATAAAAAGGAGGAGAGGAGTCATCCCTATCTTCCACTAAGGGCCCTAATATCACTGCATGTTTTTCATCTTGCAAATTCACTGAATCTGTTGAATGGGAAGAAAAATCAGACTACAACATTTTAGAAATGAACTTCTTGAAATCTTCATTCTTTATAAATTCTAAGAATGAGACTGGAATTTAAATATTCTGAATTTCATATTCAAAATTAAAAGAAGATGGGGATTTCATAATTTCTTTTACTTCTTGGACAGGGGCTTTAACCATAGGTTGATTATTTTGTTCTTCATTTCCTTTCTTTGGTGCAACCATTGTTTTTGTAGAGGGATCTGATTTTTTAGGTTGATTGGATGTACTAGAATTTCCCTCTCTCTGTTTTGACCTCAAGTTGTACTTATTCTTATTTTCATTTGTTTTTTCTCCCTTAATTAACTCATTTAGTTGGTTGTTCATCAGAGACTCTTCCTAAGAATATTGAGTTAGGTGAGGGGAAGTATATCTGTCTCCCAGACAATAAATTTCTTGATCATCTTCCTTATTTTATCCTTCATCATCAACCAGATTATTTTGAAGAGGGGTCTAAACCTTTTGATCATCTATGTTCCTCTGATCTCTTTGAAGAATTTGAGGTGCATTATTTGTCTTCCAAAATTGTTCCCATTTCCAAAATATTGTGTGTTTCTATTTGCTTGTCTCCCCTCAAGTTTCAGTTTTTCCATTTCTACAAAAAGTGACTTGGATAACTTAGTCAATTCATCCACCTGAGGGTCAATTATTCCTTTTATTTCCTCCTATCCCTATCATATTTTCCTCTTAATTTGTCTGCAGCCAATATATTTGATTCCACTTCTAGGGAAACATCATGCATATGGGCCAGTGAAGTAGTTCTTCTCTCTCTCAATAGAGGACAAAATTCAGGGTCAAAGGCACTAGCATAGGTTATTTTGGCAGAAGTTTTAGTAGGATTGATTTTAGTAGGGATTTTATTATGCATTTTCCTGAACCTTTTGGAAAATTCTGATACTGATTCACCTTCCTTTCTTTTGAGAGCACCAAATTCAGTGATATAGTACAGAAAATCCTTCTTGTCACCCCAATGCCTTAAAAAGGAATCATCCAGGGCTTTAATCCCAACAATTTATCTAGGATATAAACTCCTAAACCATTTTATTTCTTCACCATCAAGTCTTCGTACAAAACTCTCATCCAAACATCCTCATTCTCAATATTCAGGTTACCAGCATAGCTATACAAATCTGCAAGGTGCTCTTCTACAGTGGTATCCTCCTCTCCTGTGAAATTGGGCATATAATTTAGGTAATATCCTATTGTGAGGGAATTCATATGTTGAGGAAGCACCAAAGGGGCATACCTAGTAGCCAAAATGGCATCCATTTTATTCTGAGGAGGATTATCCCCTACCATTTGATTAGGGAAAGGTGGATTCTGAATTCTGGGAGAAGTGGGAAGTGATTTGACAAGAAAAGTTGCAATATGTATATCAAGTATCTTAGGAAAAGGAAGAGTGTAATATGGAGGAGTTTCAATTTTAACAAAAAGTGGTTGGGTCTTGGAGGTGGATGGGGAAAGCTCACGAGGGATAGAGGTTCCTTCTTCTTTGGTCACAAAAAATTCGAAAGAATGAGGAGAGGGAGAACTTAGGAGGCGAAAATCCTCTAGACTCTCAATCGTAAACCAATTTACAACTTTAGGGGATGCAAGAAAATCAAAATTTTCAATACTTTCTTCTTTCAACTGAGGAGAAAAACATGAGTATTCAACAGGAAATTATCCTAGTTTTAAATTTACAGGATCTTCTACAGTAGGTAATTTAGAAATGCTAGATACAACTACTGGTGTTTGAAAAGTAGAGTCGGGTAATTCCCCGGCAGTACCTGAGAAAATAGATGAAGAGGCTCCTTGTGAATCCTTTCCTTTCTTGATGATCGTTTTTGGGTCAGCTTCAGGTGCAGCCATAGGTAAATGTGGAGTAGACCTTTTGTATATACCTTTGGGAGACACAACTAAAACAATGGAGTCGCCAGGTGTAATCTGGAGTCTTTAGTTTATTGATCAATGTGCAACCTCAAAATCAATATTTTTTCCCTGTCGTACAACCCAGGGAAAAGTATTCAATCTGTACCCCGGTAATGGTGAAAAAAATGTTATCATTGAAAGTCGCACTTTGATTGCTATAAAGGCAAGCTCAGTACCCATCAGAATGTGAAAGATAACAATTTATAAAAGTGAAATGGATGGAAAACTTAGACAAGAATGTCAATCATAGATTACTCCATACAATATACACCAACAAATAAGGCTTTGAATAATTTCATATAAGTATCTAAAGACATAACATGAATAGGTGGAAGACTTTACAAGAAAATGTAATGTCTATCATCTACATCAGGTAGTGTTGATACACATATGAAGAAAACTCTCTAACATAATAAGTTCTCAAAATCAAAGAGGAAAACTCTGATATTATGCAAGGAGTATTACAATAGAGCCTCAATTGCAACACAGATACAATCATCCAACTGAATCATTCAATAAACTGAAATCAAAGTAATATATAAGAGGATGAATAAGAAAAAGGTATGATTTCCATTATCCAAAGAGTGTTGAGTCTGGTACATACAATAGGAGGTCAGTCTGTTACATAGAAAATATCAAAATTGAGTCCTCTCTCCCAATTCCAACCCTCCTTCAGTATTACCACGCCTATCTTATAGTCTGTACTGTCATTGGTAGCTTTAAAATTCGAATAAAAACTCCTACATAGGATTCCTATGCCTAAATATGGTGTGACTACAATTGTACAACAAAAATAAAACAGAATGCTAAAATTTAGGCTAATGATGGAAACATTTGCAACATCTTCTTTATGGTTGATGAAGTGTCCCTTTGAGCGCATCTTTCGTTGGTAGGTGGCCTCCCAGCTCGCAATGACCCTTAGACAATTGGAAAGCATCCATATTAACACCTGGAAACTATTCCTCCCTTCAAAAAATCCAAAACATGAGTTCGCAGTTCGAGTTCTCAGCGTTAGGCACTGTGAAATTTCCTGTAGTGGCTCGTTTCATTTGATAAAGTCTTAAAACATTCCAAAAACTATCTCCAGTGACCCAAACTGTTGTAACAACTTATAATATTGGTACATGACTAGAAGATAACATCAAAACAGCTAAACATGGTTTATAAAGCATAACCATCCTCAAAATTGAAAAATGCATCAAACAAGAAACTTGTCAAAAACTGATATTGGTTAAGGAGGTTCAATTTCTTCACTTTTTAACTCTGGAGCTTCTCCTAGTAGAAAATTTAGCCAACATGTCCAGATTTATCTTAGCCAACTCTTCTTTAAAAGGTTGTAGTTCTTCCTTTAACTTTCTTATCTGAGCTTGATGAGATCTATTTTTTCTGTAAAGGCTTCTAAGCTGCCTCTAGAGGGGAAAAAATCTTTTGGCTATAAATCTTTCTTTGTCAATAGTTTCATGGTACATTCCCATTATCCCCTTAAGTTTCTTCCTATAGCCAGAGTCTTCATTTTTTAGTTTATCTATCTCATCCCTTGCTTCTTTAATTTGTCTTTTGAGCCTTTTGAAAGTGGGATTTTTTTCTTCTTGGGGAGTAGTGATATCAACAATTTCAATGGGTTTCTCAACCAATTTGGATTTACATTTTCTCTGGGATGAAATTTCTTCTACATCACTTTTCACGAGAACATTTTGCTTAGTTTTTGCCCTAGTAAAAGGCCTCGTGGGATTAATATTGTCTACAACAATAGGTGAAGGGGACATTATCTTTCTCCCTCTAAGGCCTGTGGATTTTATTTAAGGAACCTCCATAGGAATGGGCTCTTCCATGGGTGAAAATTCCATATGTGAAGGTTTTGAAGGACCTCTTTCATTTGTTTCATTTATATCTTTGTTATCTGTATCAGTGATAGAAACACCTCTTTTCCTCTTTCTAACCTCTAAACACACAGTCGTATCCACAGGAGAAGGGATTTGTATCTTAGACTGTGGAGTGGGATCAACATTCAGTTGAAAATGTGATGCAGTGAGGAATATTTCCCAATTATTATTTGTCTTTTTCAATTCTTCCATCACCAACATTTTAATAAGGCAAGAGTGAAAGACACTTGTGTCTACTTGCTTATATTTGGGTTGAACTTGATCAACCATCTTACCAATGCTTCTAAAGAGGTAAAAAGGGAGATTCGTAGCTTATTTCCCTGTGAAGTGTAATAACATCCTGATGTGATATTGATGAACCATGTTAAATATTCCCTCACAGGTAAAATATGTTGATACTGAGAGGGGGGTGAATCAGTATCAAGTACAATTTTAAACACTTTCAAAACTTCAACCAGATTACATGTTACAACTTTTACTTCAAGAAAAATACGTATCCAATATATATCCAATGAGAAATAAATAATATTCAATGATCAATAAAGAGTACTAGAAGAGATACACCATACACCATGCACAATAAACTTATGTGAAGAAATCATGAATTATTGTTCAAAGGAAGTAATGACTTCCAAAGGAAGCTACAAATTCCAAATATAAAGGGAGGTATAAACCTCCAAAAGGAAGATACAATTGTCTAATATCAAGAGAGGGTTGACCTCTCCATCCTTGACCCTTACTTCCACCCAAGAATATATGAGAAATAATAAAACTTTACATTAAAATATCACCATCAACCAACCATCACATAGAACCTGATAAGGCTTCCTAAGACTTCATCCTCCCTTGAAATTCGACCTTATTTACTTCAGATTTCCTCAAAAATTCAACTTATATCTCCTTGTTCATTAATAAACTTGTGTGTATTGAAAAATAAATCTATAATGAGATGCATTTATACCCTTTATGACACTTCCTTTTAACATTAGGGTCGACATGTAGTTTCTTATTCAATTCACATTGTCATCTTCAAAAATTCATTTCTCCTCAATCATGAGGATCCACATGACGTGTTGCATACCACCAGAAGCAGCATGACTTATACTATCCATCCATGGGTGTTTTATCTGCATGTGTAATTTCCTTCATGTCCATCTACTTTGATCAATTGTGGGGTCCAAAAGCCAATGACTAGGGTTGACATCAATGACTACAACCAATGACTAGGGTTGACATCAATGAAAACAACCAATCTTCCAACAATATCCCCCTTTGTCATGATGGAAACACTCATGTTCCCCCTATCATCATCATCCCAATTTCTTTCCTCCTTTGACATCAATGGAAAAGGGTGGGGTTTCTCCCCCTGAGTTCAATGGAAAAAGGTAACTCTCTTATTTGGGGTTGCTCCCCCTGAACATATAGCACTTAATAACACTTCATTTTTCTTTCCAAACTTCTGGTCTTTTTCTTCCTTCAATATATTTTGTGTGTATTCAATCTTATTTCTCTTCTCTTGGTATAGGATGTATATGTTACTTGGTCTTCTTTTTGTATTTGCAACCAATCTTCCTGAACCTTCTTCTTTTATTTTTCATCTTCGTGATTCAAACATGAGAGTATATCCTTGATCACACATTTTACTAACACTGAGGAGATTATGCTTCAAATATTCAACCAATAGGTGTTGGAGTTACTTCACACACACCTAGGATTTATTTTTCCTAAGGTTATTCCTTGTTTATTAGTCATTATCCAGTCTCCTATATTTTAGGGGAGAATATTCCACCTGGAGAATATTCTCTTTCAGTTGACACTTCAGTTTGACTAGTTGAGTTGAGTTTAGATGTTTCATTTTTTTTTGTCACCATGCAAGATTGGGATCATCACCAACTCACTACTCTTTGTTCAGTCAGTTAACTGAATACTAGTTGACTAGTTAACTCAGCTAGGTGGCAGTTCACTCTCGTAACTGCCTGAGAGACCAGACTAGGTGGAAGTTCACTGCCGTAACTATTGGTGTGTTTCCAGATCAATCTAGACCACCACTATGGCTCATTAGTTACTCATGTATCCTATATCTATTGTAAATTATTCACTCTTTGAGTGTGGAATACAGTTAATGAGAATTCTTCCATTCTTTCTATCTTGCTTCTTCTTTCTCAAATTCTCTCTGCAAATGTGTGTGGTATTTTCTAGCTAGATCTATTATGTGCAAGTTCAACACATTTACATGGTATCATAGCCGACGAACTACTAAGAAAAAGCTACACCAAATCATTTTTTGTAGGTACAAAAGATTGAAGACAACAAAAAGATGGATTATTCGTCGGAAATACTTCTCACGCCTCATAACTATTTGGAATGGAAGCCAAAAATTCTACTTCATCTTAGATGCAAAGGCTTGTACAAAATTACTATGGCAGTGGAAGTAGAGCCCAATTCTGTTGATGAGAAAAATGACTTTCTCAATAGACAAGATATGGCCATAGGAAGTATCGGCATGTCTGTTTCTCCCAAACTTTTCCATCAAGTATATGAAGAATCACAAGGATTAACTCCAAATGAATTATGGACCAAATTGGAGGTTCTATTTGGGAATAAAGAATATTGTGAAGATTTCATGCAGGAGGTTGAATAGATAGAGATAGAAGAGAATCCATCAGAAGATCATACTTCTTATTATGAAGAGTCTTCTACACAAGTTTTTGCAGAAATTTGTATTCCAATAATTGAAGATGATGTCTACTCCATTTCAGATTTGTTTTCTAAAATTCATGTGGAAGATATATGGCATGCATCTCAGGATTTACATGTAGGAACTTTTTCATGCACCATGCATGCATCTAAGGAGTCACATGCAGACACTTTTGTATGCACCATGCATGCATCTCAGGAATCAAAAAGGGATCCGCGCACATCAGACACCATTATGATATATTTAGAGAAAAAATTGCAGAAACAAATTGGATACTTGAATTCCTCTTGGGAAAATATCCAATTTCAAATAAAAAATCATCCGAAATGGAGTCCGAAAAGTGAATTTATGATCTTTTTAAAATCAACAAAATTTCAGCATTTTTCTGGAAACGGCCGCACGGTTTTCAAAATTTCATCCAAAATTTATTTGAATATTTTTCATTACAAGAAGATAATGTGGATATGTGTGGAAATTTCAATGATGCATATACTTCATCAGATCCATCCAGACATCTTCATCTTCAACAAAATATTCAAAGAGCACAAACTTGCACAGTTGTGAGGTCTTCTTGGAGTGAAGGACATGGTTTCTTAGCAACTGCGTTTTTGTTCCTTCTCATTTTTAATTTTATGCATTGTAATTTGAGGGGGGGGGTTGTTCCCATGAGGTTTTCCCTCTTTCCTCATTTAGTTCAGTGTATCTTTTGTATTTGGGTACCTAACATGGCCTCATAGCCGGGACCCATTCTTTATTTTCACCATAGTGATGTTAAGGGGGGGTGTTGGAGTTACTTCACACACACCTAGGATTTATTTTTCCTAAGGTTATTCCTTGTTTATTAGTCATTATCCAATCTCCTATATTTTAGGGGAGAATATTCCACCTAGAGAATATTCTCTTTCACTTGACACTTCAGTTTGACTAGTTGAGTTGAGTTTAGATGTTGCATTGGTTTTTAGCATCCAACATTGGTATCATCACCAACTCACTACTCTTTGTTCAATCAGTTAACTGAAGACTAGTTGACTAGTTAACTCAGCTAGGTGGCAGTTCACTCTCGTAACTTCCTGAGAGACTAGACTAGGTGGCAGTTCACTCCCGTAACTGCTGGTGTGTGTCCAGATCAATCTGGACCACCACTATGGCTCATTAGTTACTCATGTATCCTATATCTATTGTAAAGTATTCACTCTTTAAGTGTGGAATACAGTTAATGAGAATTCTTCCATTCTTTCTATCTTACTGCTTCTTTCTCAATTTCTCTCTGCAAATGTGTGTGGTATTTTCTAGCTAGATCTATTCTATGCAGGTTCAACACATTTACAATAGGACATTCTTCTCTTTTACATTTTTCTTCCAAGATCTACTACACCTTTTCCAAGTATTTTGGCAGATAAGTCATCTCCAAATGCAACATTTCCACCCTTTCTCTTCAAGATGATGAATTTGTCTTGATCCCTGGTCATTTGTGAAGAACATCCATTATCTATGTACCAATCATCTTCTTCTTTACATTCTTCAGCGATCAATGTTATTCAACAATCTTCAGTGTTTGGAATCTCTTTCCTTCTCCATATTGTGGTTGGCATATGGACATTTGGCATAGGAACATCTTCATTCATATATCTGCAATCCCGTGCTTTGTGACCAAGATAATTACATTTGTAGCATACAATGTTTTTGTCCATCAATGGGGAAAATGAATTATAACTTCTATTGAAAAATCCACGATCGTTTCAATATCTTCTATTTACACTATTCATGTTTCTTGCATATTTGTTTCTTTCATTGATTCTGCAATTAATTGCCTTATGTTCAAAAATTTTGCAAGTATAACAATGACCAAGATAGAAATTTTGATACCTGGGTGTAAGAGATCTTCTTTGTGATGTAGTCCATCTAGGTTCACGATCTACTCTTCTGTATTTTCCTTCATAATGAGTGAAGATTTTTTGGTTTCTAAAGGTAGGAGGTCTTCTTGGATATTCATCTCTTATGTAATCATTCCTTCTTTCCAGCATCCTGGTCCACTTCTCAACAACTAACTATCTGGAGCTTTCTTCAAGCTTTTTGTTGGCATTTGTATATTCTTTGTATGAACTTTCACCCATGCATCTTTTGGGCCACTAAACTAGCATTATTTCTACCATTTCTTGACATATATTTCATCCATTTATACCATTCTTTATCACGTCATTTATCATAATTTATCATATAATTCCATTTTATAATTATTTATGCTCTTGTGGGTAAATAATATTTGTTCTCCTTTATTTTTAATAAATTGAAGATTATTATGCATGATTTTGATGATAATGGTTTATTAATGATTTTTTTATAAAATCACTCATGATTTTAGCCTCCAAGATCTCTTCCGGATTGCAAAATTGATTTTCAGTTTATAATCAAATATTCCAACCCAGAAATCCATTGGAATAAGAATTGACAGATTTTCATTGGATGTTTCGGGCAACTGAAGAAGAATATTGAAAATTCGAGACATGGGTTTTGTGCAGACTGGAACAATTTAGTTTTCTAATGAGTAATTTTTCCAAAATTCGATCTGGATTGAGAGAAACATAATGTTCTTTGAAGACGATTTTCTCATATTTGTTGTTGTGGCTGTTTTCTAAATTCTTCCAATTGCAATTCCAGACTCGACTTGTTTCAGTTGATTGATGATGGAAATTTTATTGTAATCCATTTAGTTGTAATTTCTCTTTCCCCTCTATGTATTTAAATGAAAAAAAATATAGGGAGAGGGGGGGGAGAATTATGGAATTGATGGAAAATTATTCAATTCGAGGCAAAGCTAAGAACTTCATTCTGGTGTAATTATTTCTCTCATATATTTTAATGAAGGAATATGTTCATTGAGTTTTTCATCTATTATTTGTAATTTGATTTGAATTATTTTCAAGGCAGAACTGACTCTTTGGCAGGTGGGCCCACTGCCCTAGACAAGGTGATGCCTTGAACATCAAAACTAGTTTAGTTGTGTGCATGTTTCTTTGAATTTAAATTTATGTTCCTTAAAGAAAAAATTCTTTTCTTCAAGTAATTTGTTGGCTACTGTATTTTCCAGATTCAATATTTCCTACAATTTTTAGATTTCATTTAATTTACTTCTCTAGATTATCATTTGAATTATGTTGGGTGCAATAAGTTAAATTTCCATTTCAGCGAGGCGTTGTTTACTTTAGTATTGATTCAAGTTGTGTGATTAGAATAAGTCTCCTTTCTTGTCACTTGATTTATGTTTCTTAAATTTAGTATTGATATTTAAGTCTTGCATTTTATTTCTTGTTGAATGAGCTTGATAGTGTAGAACATAATCATGTAGGACCAATGTTAGTCATGGTTAGTTTATTGCATATATTTTTCAGACTGCCTTGAAAGAAAAAGACGTTACTCGGTTGATAATTAATGTACAGGTGATTAGTTGTTTCTTTATTAAGCAATTAATTTCCCCCAACATTTCGACGCCATTGTCAGGGAGGCAATCAAAATAGCACTACCACACTAATATCTGGTTGTAGATGCATTCCTGACTCCGAGAGGGTTGGATATCAAAGACGATAGGTAATATTCTACGCACGCATCCTAGCTAACTTGTGGTGAAATATGCCCTTTGTAGGTAGTTTCAGATCATATAGCATGCACGATTAAAATTAGGAACATTAAAGGAAGGAACTTGAAATTTTGAGGTAAGCACCACCCATTCCACTAACCAATTGACAGGAACATTTGAAGGAGGATCCTCAAAGTAGCACATGAATAAACTATTCTATTTCAGAAAGAAATGGCACACACTGCTACTTTTGAATTCCCTATCATAGATCTAGAAGGAGTGACAGAAATGCACATCATTCCCCCATCCGCTCTACCAAATTTTCATGGTTTGGAAAACGAAGACCTTGATACATTCTTATTTGAGTTTGAAGTAATTTGTAGAGGATATGATTATTGTACTAATGCTCAAAGGTTGAAAGTGTTTCCTCTACTCTAAAAGGAGAAACTCTCCGATCGTTTATGAGCCTTGGTGGAAACTGCATTCAAACATGGGAGGACATGAAGAATGTATTCTTGAAGAAGTATCAAGACTATTGAAAGACTAATGAAGATATTTTTTGTATGATACAAGGGGAAGATGAAATCTTGGAATACTATGTGGAGCAATTTCAATATAACCTTCAAAAATCAAAGCATAAGCATTTGACAAAAGAGATATTGAAAACACTCCTACTCAAAGGAATTAAAGCCATATTTTTAGAACTCTTAAATATGATGGGAAAATGTGATGTTTTTCAGCCATCATATGATGATATTTGTGAATTATGCATAAGGTATTCAAGAGGAATCTCCAGGGTTGGTAAGAATTCTAGAGAACTTTCTTCTTTCTCTTCCAAATCTGCTACAAAAACGAGAGACATAGGAGTTGAAATCAATGATTTATTTGAACATTTTAAAACAAATTTTATTATCTCTCTAAATTAATAATTGAATGTTTTGCAGGTTAAGAAAAATCAAGAAAGAAGTGAAGAAGTGTTTTTCCCTCAGTGTCGAAAGAAACATCCCATGGATAGTTGTTTTTTCTTACCTAGGATGAAAACAACATATCAAAGAGATCAAGAAGCTACAACAAGCTCACAACCATGGAAATCGTGGCCTACATGCATTGATCCGGGGCAGGATCTTTTATGATTATGGTTGAGTTTTAACTTGCATGAATAATTTAACCATTTGAGAATTTTAACGAAAGAATGAGGAAAGAAGAGGATTATATCAGTCAAATACACATATGCATATCTGAAAACAATAATGAACAGCAAACCATAAGAACGCAGGTTGATAACGGAGTTCGGCACAATGTTTGCCTACGTCTCCAGGCCTTTTTCCTGTGGGGGAGGCTTCTTTATTTCTGCTCAAGTGCTCAAAATTACATCTCAG
>ML789758.1:357756-373779 GCA_009831015.1 Picea engelmannii | reverse complement strand
CGAATGGTTGGCAAAGTACTGACTTTCCAGATATCTTGGGATTATTTCCTATCCAAGTAACTAATCAATCTTCTACTATATAATGAGGAGATTGCTTATGGAAAAGGTTAACAAGTTAACAAGCAAACAAGGCAAGCAAGCTAACTAGAGTTTGATAGGAGAACTGGTGCAAGACTGTATGGAGGATTGAAGCTACAGCAGCAAGACATTACAAATGATCATTTGTGGTTGAACTTCTTCATGCATGAGCAAGTGTGTGTGTCAGAGCTAGAAGCCATCGAAAGGAGATCTATGACATCAAGGCTCAGGTTGTATATTTCTCTTTCAGTTAATGCAATATATGAATATGTCACTTTCCCATAATGATGATGTCATCTTATTACATGATTCCTTGATCACATGTATGGACTAGTTATTGAATATATTAATGCCTTTGCTATGATTGGTTTTTGTTGTTGTGATTGGACGACACAAGAGCATCGGAGCAGAGCGAGGAACAACAAAGATTAAAGGAGAGCGTTTACAAGGTATGAACACTATCCATTTCTCTTATTTCATTCAATAGTTAGATCTAGGGAAAGAGTAGTATTCTGTTACGGTTTGTTCCAGATCCAGGTGGATCTTGGGGAGATTGGTCTGTGTCCGCACTCACGAATTTATCCATAAACAGAAACATAAGAAGAAAAGGGAAACCCAAGGGAAAAATCACAAAGCCAAACTTAGTAAGGTATCTACCATTAAAAACTTTATAATTTAAAATTGAACTAGAAAATTGATAATGTGGAAAGTCATTAAAACCTATAAGAGAATTTGGGAACACCTAGGAGCGATTCTAGGAGTGACTCTAGGTGGGTGAGGGAAATAAGGGAAAATAATTAATTAAATTAATTAATTTGTGGAGGAATGAAGGGGATGGGTGACACTTGTACGGGGAGGAATTTTTAGGATTCAATTTTTAAAAACTTAATTAAATGAGATTTTAGGAAAGTAAGGGACTTCGAAACTCTATATAATGAAGGGAGGAGAAGGATGAAGGATCTCTTATGTTTGCGTAACGTTACGCTGCAAAAATCTCTACTTGACTGACTTAGCTTGTGGGAGTTGGGATACCCAGCTCGGTGAGGAGTGGTAGCTCGGCCTTGCGAGGCGAGCTAGGAGCTAGTTGAATCTCTCGATAGTGTGTGTGGCCCCTTTGCGGCTTGGGGGGCTAAGGGGGAAGAAGAGTACCTCTAGCATTGGCTGGGAGGTACCAGTGAAGTCTCGTCAGTCGGCAAGCAGGAGTTGCACGGAGTGTGTAGGACGTCACTTAGAGCGGGCGATCAGGCAACGGTATGCTCTCTTCATTTTTGTATGGTAGATTGTTGTAGGATTTATGCTTGGATCTGCATGTTTAATGGATTAAGTAAATTGATTTTCTAGATTGATGACTGAATTTCTTTCATATCCTAGCTTGATGATTGATTGACTCCCATGGAATTTGTCTCCCCGCATGTATTGACCTCCTTGTGGTGTTTGATTGTGACCATTGTGGTGGTTTTGCCTATCATCCCTAGCTCATCAGTCCTCGCCTCGGCAGTCGTCCAGGAGCCTGATCTAAGATCGTCACTTTGGCATTAATAGACCTATGGATCTCAACGCCCTACCTTTTTGTGCGAGAATGATGAGCAAAGGATGAACCTATCAGCAGTAATGTCCCCCACCTCTTAGAGAGGTGATGTGGAGACTCAGTGGCCTGGGCACCCCCACTAGGTCATAGTCTTACACTGAAGGGGGAAGTCAAGGAGGCTAAAGTTATATTTTTAAGTTGACTTAAGAAAGGAAAAGGGATTAAGGGTAAAAGATAACTCAACAAAAGAATAGAAGATTAACCCTGGGAGTTAACCTAACTCAACAGAGAATTAGAAGGAAAAAAGTATAAGTAAGAGGCTGGGGCACACCTATTAGGCATTTTGGTTTTGGATTAGCATTTGCTATTGCTCTTTAGCATTCAGTTTGGGGGTTTTGTTGTACAAACCCTTGTGAGCAACTCAATGGTGAAATATCCACTCACCTTGTTCCGTAGCTTGGTCTCGGGGATGAAAGACTCCTCCACACCATTCTAGCCTCATCCCATCTCCATCTAGCACTTCAGAAGGTAGCAGGTCGTATTGTTCTTGTGTTTCCAGCAAGGGTGCACCATCATCTAGAGGGAGGTTCAATCCAACTTATCCTAAGGGTCTGGGGCCATTCTGAAAGTTCAGTTTTTTTTGCAGGGGCAGGACCATCAGTTTGAGGGATTTTCTAGAGGGTTATCATCATTCTACATTTTTCTGTAGATTGGGACGTCTTGGAGCCATAGGGGACATCCTGTGATTCAGTAAAACTTAGATCTAAGGAGATCTGCTTGAGATCTGAGTCCGAAACTTCTCCCACGGGATTCTCATAGCCCGATCTATATTCTTGGAGAGTTTCAGAGCATTTGGAGGCCTCCTTCATTAGGTCCAAACCAGCTAGGGTTTCAGTCATCCAGTGGGGCGCACCATTCAGTGGAGGAATTCAGATCTACAAGGTTTGAGAGTGGATTTGGGAATTTGGACATCTGGGTTGTCCTTACAGTTGCCCGATCTATCATTTGGCATATTTCTCGGGATGATTGGACACTTTTGGTAGCATGGATGAATTATTGAGGGCTTCAGCATTCTAGCAGGGCATGGCACTTTCCATCTTGGAGGTTGAGCATTAGTATGGCTTAGATCTACTTGATTCGGTCTTCATTGTATATCCAACCTTTGGAGGCTTATTTTGTATTGTCGAGAGCATTTTGTAGCAGCTCATATCTATTGCTTGTATGGCCATTTGAGGTTTATGCCAAATCAGCCATCTATTGTATTGATCTTACATTGCTCATAATAAAAAGGTCAGACCTTTGCTTGTGCTTCTACATCTTGAATACATTGTGATATTCATGTGTTGATGAATCTTGTATGCACTTAATAACTCAATAAATACCTGCACATCAATAGATCAGTAGTAGTTAGTGATTCCAAGAAAAGATTTGGCTTGGGATCATTACATCAGTCATCTACCTCCATTGTTGTCCTTGGATGATTGGATCCTTTCGATTCTCTTACTATTGTTTGCAATTTGTATTGGTATTCTGGCAATGGAAAAACGAATTGATTTATGTCTGCATTTTGTATTTGTATTTTGGCAATGGAAAAACGAATTGATTCATGTCTGCATTTTGTAATTGGTATTCTGGCAATGGAAAAATGAATTGATTCATGTCTGCATTTTGTATTTGTATTCTAGCAATGTAAAAACGAATTGATTCATGTTTGCATTTTGTGTTGGTATTCGGGCAATGGAAAAATGAATTGATTCATGACTGCATTTTGTGTTGGTATTCGGGCAATGGAAAAACGAATTGATTCATGTCTGCATTTGGTATTGGTAGCCTGGAAATATAAAAATGTTTTTGTTTTTAAATGTTGCTAGAGATTGTCATTTTAAATGCCCACGTTTTGCTTTCAAATGAGACAAAGATTGTCGTTTAAAATTGCCCACGTTTTTGCTTTCAAATGAGACTAAGTTTGTTGTTTTAAATTCCCACGTTTTGCCTTCAAATGAGACCGAGATTGTTGTTTTAATTGCCCACGTTTTTTCTTTCAGACAAGACTGATTTTATTGTTTAAAATTTCCCACGTTTTTGCTTTCAAATGAGACTAAGTTTGTTGTTTTAAATGCCCACGTTTTGCCTTCAAATGAGACCGAGATTGTTGTTTTAATTGCCCACGTTTTTTCTTTCAGACGATACTGAGTTTATTGTTTTAAATGCCCACATTGTTTCTTTCAAATGAGACTAAGATTGTCATTTTAAATGCCCATGTTTTTGCTTTGAAACGATGGACTGAGTTGCTATAGAAATCACCCATGAATTTAGCCTTTTAAATCTTAAATTCACTTGTCGGAATGACCATGGTTTTGGTAAATAAAAATTGATTGTGTGCATGTTGAATTCGCCCGCCTTTTTTTTGTTATTCAATTCATAACTGACTTGCAGTAATGACCATGATTTCACCTTCAAACTGTGACTGTATTTTCCCTTGAGTGATGAACTGCATTGATGTTGATTGGATACGTTTGCCTTTAATTGTTGAGTTGTTGTCGACTGGGCACGATTGGCCACCATGTGGGCACTGCATTTTTGCTAATTTTGCCATGGCGAATTAAATGGATAATAGTTAGTTAAATTCCTTACTATTGCTAGATTCATTGCTATGTAATGATCGCATTAATTGCCTTGATTTTTGCCAGCAAATAAAATGGATAACAGTGAGTTAAATGCCTTGTTATTGCTAGATTCATTTTTATGTAATGGTCATATTAATTTCCAGAACAATTGCTACAGCAATGTAAATGGCCAGCAGATTCATTCTTTGGATTAAATGACACAGCGAGTTAAATGTTAACTAACACCTTAAATGCCTTGCTATTGTTGTATTACTTGTTATGACAATAGTCATGTAAACTACCTTGTTAGTGCGCTTTTAATTGTCGTGTTAATGATCATGTAATTGCCTTGTTATATCTATATTAATTGTTAAGTAACCTCTATGTTAATTTCCTCGATAAATTGCTCCAGCCCTACGAATAGTTAGTAGTTTCCTTCTAATATTATTAAAGACATAGTATTGTTAGTTCGGTCAATATAACTAGACTACATGCTGAGATTTAATTGTTCATAAGTGTTATAATGATAGAATTCTACTTTAAGATTGTAAATTTTTTTATTTAAGTTAATGTCTAGTTGGGTGGAGAATTTGGATTAACATAGACTTGACCGATTAGGTTGTGTTAAAGATTAAAATTTGATTGGTAAGTAAGGAATGAATTGCAAATTTTAGACTCGTTGGATTGAATTTTAATTAAGGATAGAGGGCATTTATAATTATGGTTTTAGTATTGACCACTTAGATTTGCAAAATTAATTGTATTAACGTTTATTTAGCTGACGCATTATTGTCTAATTGTAACTTGATGTGCCCTGTTAGAATGGAACCCTTGTTAAAATTGAATGTAATCATAGACCAGTTAGACTGGGTGATTGGTGGGGGCGAGGATGATGTCATGTGGGATGGAATCACCCCTTGTCTTCATCCTCTTATGTCTCGTCAACCTTTGTGTAGGGTAGGTATAGTCTCTCAGTCAGTATTCGGTTCCTAGCTCATCAGAGTTTTCTTGAGTCTTGGTCCATTTCATTTTGCGCCAAGGTTATTGACACATCTATCACCCAAGGAACGACATGATTCCAGATGAGGAGATCATGGCACGCCCTGGGGAATAGTGGCGAACGAGATCTTGGCCGGAGTAGGTTCTTTTGTGTGAGTGCTGACGAGCGTGGAAGTTTCTCTTGGCACAAGGGTTGAACGCCTTCAGGCGTTAGGTCCATGCGCCTTGAGGTTCTAGTATTTTTTCGTCTAGGCCGTGATGTCGGGATGGGGGTGTTGTCCCTTAGCTTGTAGGCGTGGTCATGTTTGCGTCGGAAGGGTAGTTGTCCTCCTTGTTATTTTGTGCATGTTTGGCAGTTGTCTTGAGCCTGTGTATAGGTCATAGTACCATGTTGCCTGGACTGTGTGCTAGTGTTCATCATCAGTGGTTTGATTAAACTGTTGTCATCGTCACCTTCTTTCCTCTTAAGTCCTCAAAAAAAAAAATGAAAACAAAAACAAAATTGCTTCGCTTGTTGTCGTAACGATGGCGTCGTTACAAGAAACCAATCAAGATATTATTTGATGAAGTATTGAACACATTATTAAAAATAGTCAAACTTTTTAATGAGCAAAAGAAAGAACACATACTTATAATTTAAACAAAAGTAAACAGTTAATAAAAAATAACGTTTTTTTTTTTTTAAATTGATATTTTTATGCTCGTTTCTAAATTTTGACATATACTCTTATAATGAATGTCTCATACTATTGTGAATGTCTTAAGTTTTTCTCAAAGCAAGCCGAGGTATGGATCTATTTGAAAAGGTTGATTCTATAGCTCATTATAATTATCAAGATTCTAATGGGGGCCCTTTAAATTTTGTAAAAATTTAGGGGGAGTTGTTGGGGCCCAACACAATGCCAATGCATATCATACCATTGCCATTTACATTGCCAATGCCAATGCATATCATACCATTGCCAATTCCAATGCATACCATACAATTGCTAATGCATACCATACAATGGCAAGGCAATTCATACCATTGCCAATGCATACCATTCAAAGCAATGGTAAGGTAATGTATACCATATCATACCATACCATACAATGCATACCATTGTCATTTCCATTGCCAATGCATACCCTACCATAGCATATCATTGCCAATGCATACCATACCATTTCCATTTCCATTGCCAATGCATACCATACCATACAATACAATACAATACCATTGCCAATGCATACCATTGCCATTTCCAATGCATACCATTCCATACCATACATACCATTTCCAATGCATACCATACAAGGAAATGGGAATGAAATGCATACCATTTCCATCGCATACCATTGAGAATACATACCATACCATACCATACAAGGCAATGGGAAGGAAATGCATACCATACCAATGCATACAATTGGAAATGCATACCATACCATGCCACACCATTTACAATGCATACCATAAAAGGAAATGGGAAGACAATGCATACCATACCATACAAGGAAATAGCAATTCAATGCATACCATACCATATCATTCCATGCAATGCGTACCATTGGCAATGCATACCATACCATAGCATACCATTTCCAATGCATACCATACCATACCATACCATACCATTGCCAATATATACCATACAAGGCATTGGCAAGGCAATGCATACAATACCAATGCATACCATTTCCATTGCCAATGCATACCATTGTCATTTCCAATGCATACCATACCATTGTCACTTCCAATGCATACCATACCATTGTCATTGTAATTTCCAATGCCAATGCATACCATACAATTGCCAATACATACCAGTGTATGCATTGTATGGTATGCATTGGAAATGGTATGGTATTGTATGGCATGGTATGGTATGCATTGGAAATGGCAATGGTATGCATTGCCTTGTAATTTCCTTGTATGGTATGCATTGGAAATGGTATGGTATGGTATGGTATGCATTGGCATTGGCAATAGAAATGCATACCATACCATTGCCATTTCCATTGTCAATGCCAATGCATACCATACCATACCATACCATACAATTGACAATGCATACCATTGTCATTACCAATGCATACCATTTCCATTGCCAATGCATACCATTTCCATTGCCAATGCATACCATATCATACCATACCATACCATTGCTTGATGTCTTGAATATTCTAGGGTTGTTATGTGTCATTTTGCATTTCAGCAAGCATTTGTTATCTAAACCCTAGTTTATGCTTGCATTTTCAGCCCCCTTTCATTTAATTATTGCTTTTGTTAAGGGTTGTTATATTTATCTTGTTGTAACTTAGTTAATATCATTTATTGGCTTGGCGAGGCATGGCAATCTTATGGCATGACATTGGAAATTTATATTTTTTGTTATATAAGTTAAAATGGGAAACTACATGACAAGGCATGGGAAGATACATGAAAATGGCATGGCATGGCATGGCATGGCTTGGCATGGCATGGCATGGCTTGGCATGGCATGGCATGGCTTGGCATGGCATGGCATGGCTTGGCATGGCATGGCATGGCTTGGCATGGCATGGCATGGCTTAGCATGGAATGGAATGACTTGGCATGGCATGGCATGGCTTGGAAATTCATGACAATGACATAGCAATGGAATGGAATGGTAATGGAATGCCATGGCATGTCTTGGCAAGGAACAACATTGTCATGGAAATTGAATGATATGGAAATGCATGGAAATCGCATGGCAATGGCATGGCATGGCATGGCTTGGAAAGGCATGGAAATGGCATGGCATGGAAATGTTTGACAATGGCATGGAAATGGAAATGGCATGGCATGGAATGACTTGGAAAGGAATGGAAATGGCATGGCATGGAAATGGCATGGCATCAACATGTTTCTGGGATTGGGTTTGGGAGGGTCCTTTGTCTCCTTTTGTGCTCTAACCCAAAAATTGGGTAGGAATGTGCAATAAACTCTCATAGATGGTGAAGGGAAAAGAATAATGGTTTCAAGTCTCTCTGGAGGAATTTTGGTAGCATAACATTACTTTCTATAGTGTGTCATGAAATGTAACCTCAAAACCTTTATTTGTAGGTGGAAAATGATACCCATTATAAGATCTAGTTTCCATGTAAACTATCTCGTTCTTTTGATCAAAATCAACAAGTTTAGTGGACATCATGGAAGACTGAATAAATGTCATTACTAATTGATGGGTTTAACAAAATTTACATATACCCACTACATAATCTAAACAAACATGTGCATTAATGAGTCATTGACTAGTCTTTTTGGCATTTATGAAGGGTTACACATAAATCAAATGATTGTATATGTGTCATGCATAGAAAGAGGGGAATAATGTGTGTTCCCTAGAAAATAACATTACGCTGAAATTGTTAAGTGATTTACAATTATGTAGAAGATAAATGAGAAAATTTATTTCTATAATAAATTATTATAATATGTCATTTTTAAGGTCACGATATTTTCAAGTGACCACTATTTCAGTGTGGATTTTCATTGGATTCAGATGGAGATAATTCAAGAGGAAGTCCATATTTTTGGTTGTGAGTTAGAATATGGATATCCACAACATTCATGCAAATGATTAAGAAGGAATGATGTATCAATGATGTAGAGATACATGGTTGATTAGAAAGCAGTGCTACTTGAGAACCATTAATTGCTTATGGATTTAGCACTTAGAAATATTTTCCACCATAAGCTATTCATTAATGCGTAATGAAAGTATTTATAATCACTTTAGAAACAAATCAAGGGATTAATACATACAAAATTCATACACTTTGGAATTCAAACACTTTAAAATTCATATATTCATCAACATAAAATGTAGAAACAATGAGAATCATAAAAAAATGTTCCATGAAATGTATATATATAATCAACATCATTTAAATTGTACATTTTTTACAAAATGGCAACTTGTGCCCAATATATAAAGTGACAACAAGTGCCCTAACATAAAAAAAAAAAAAAAGCATATATATCATGGCCTAGCTACAAAATGGAAGTAGTTGGTCAATCATTGACCATTTCCACCCTCGCCACCCTCAGGAGAATCTTGGAAATCTATCTTTCTTCTCTTGCTCGAGGATGCACCTAGAGAGGTTCTAGGCATGGGTGTGCTTTGACACTCTGGAGGTTTCACAAAGAATAAACAATGTTATAAGTTTTTTTAATCAATGAATTAATAGACATACTAATTGATACTCTGTAATTTAACCTAAGGCAACTCACCGCATATGAAACTGTCAATCGTGAGGGTATTACCTTCCTTTGTGACCTTAATCTCTCTGCAATGCCACCCTGCATCAGTTACAAGGATCAAGTCATGAAAATTAAATAAATATGCGTAAAAATAAATTCGTGAAACATAAAAAAACATCATCAATGCATTATCTCACCATGAATATCTCAGGCATCGATGGAGATTCATTGGCATATGGAGCACTAGGTTGTATAACCTACTACGAGACAACCTCTATTATGGAATTCTATGTCGATGGGGTCGAAAGTGGTGGTGGGGGTGGGTGGAAGATAGATGAGCTATGATGGACCCTCATAGGTTGTACAAGTGATTCCAACACCTTAGGCTTGGAGAAAGGCAACCTAGAAGCAACGCCTAGGTTCCCAAGGGGTGCAATACTACTATACCTAGAAAATATATCGGCGACCTGCATACATATGAATAAAAATGAACTATTAGCACCAAATAGTAAAATTCAAAAACATAAACACAAACAATTTGAGAATTATAGGATATTTAACTTTACACATGATACCTGTGACACTGGTGACTTGTTGATCTCAGATGGACAATCCCCGACATTGCCTGGTGCCAAATCCTGTAGAAACAATAGAACATATAAAATAATTGAGGATGTCATCAAATAAAGAAATGACTATGCCAAATCTATCAAATGTGATACATACATGTGTGTATAGTGCACCCAATGAACATGTTGCATCAATGGTGGGGCTAGGCACTGATGCATCCATAGGCATAGAGGGTTTTCTACTGGGACGCAACAACTGCAAAACAACATACAATCAAATATCTATATAAATACACAAAATACAAAATAAATATATAATGATGAAGAACATAGAGAGGGTTAAGATAATAACCTCCTCCGTGAAGCTATGTTGTCCACCGGGCTCTATAGGACCATAGCATGTATGCTCGTAGCTCAAGCATCTATGAGATTCACATGGATGATTGTTATGTCCATGTGCCCTCTACTCATTGTAATCTCCTATGCATGTTGATGCTCCAACTCCTCTATCAATGTCATTGGTAGGCACCTCCTGCCAAAATAGTGCAACAAAGCTACTATGTTGCACTAGGCTACGATTCAATGAGGAGATGGCTAGTTGTACATGTTGCAAGTTCTTTGCAACAAGAGGATGTTGGGTAGGGGGGTTAGGCCTTCACCTGGGAGACGAGGACCTAACTCGAGGTCACACCTAGCATGCTCTCGGTCCTGTGAGGACCCTTGACCCACCCCATGGAAGTCACCAATATCAAAGTAGTTGACATGCTTACCCATAATTTCCTCAAAAAATATAAGGGAATCTATCTGTTATTGCAGGGAGGTTTATCAAAAAAATGAACCACCTATCCATCCAGTTTTGACTAATCTAGGGATGGATGCACCAATCAATGGAGACGTGTTTCTTTGTCAATGGCAGTTCTTGTCCATTTCTATGATCCCTAAAAATATACAATATTTGTTATTTTGAAATGCCCAGTTCTTTGACTTGGTTTTTGTCCAAAGCAGTGCTATAGTACTCATACATTCGTGTCCTATAATCAGAAATAGAGGTCAATTTCCATTGGACACTTGCAATGGACTTCACAATCATGTCCAAAGAAGTGGCCAAGGAGACTCTTCTAGGCTCTCTAGTCTCCATTAATTGTTCCTTAAGGGTTCATAATATAACCAAACCCTCATCAATTTTAGTCTTTACATTGTGTGGTGATGGTGGGTTGGGGTTTTGATATTCTTGGTTTTCTTCTGAGAGATTTAAATTGTCTTGGGGTTCCATTTTATTATATATGTTGCAATTTAAAATCCATGGAATGTAAATTAGGTTCGTTTTTATTTAAAATACAAAATTACAATTTTTTTTTTTAATTTAGATTATTGGGAGAAAAATACTAAATTGGAATGACTAAATTGGATTAAAATTCAAAAAAATGTAACATACCTAGACACGGTGGCCCCCTCCTCTCTATCTCCACTATATTTTCCCAATGAGAGAAGCGTGAACGTGATTTTTGCACAATGGGAAAAAATCACGTTCGGGCCCTTTAAATATTTTTATCAATAAGATTGTGTGTGTGTGTTCTTAGGACTGAATACATGCTCTTAAGACCGTGCGCGCGCTCTTAAGACCATGCACATGTTTTTTCCACTAAACCTACATGGACATCTATGTGGAGGTTCGGCCATATCCAAACCTATAGGTATAGGAACACGTGTGTGTTCCTACGAGCGTGCATGTGTTTCTACAAGTGCACGTTCTTAATCATTCCCTTGCCACTTTTTCAGCCACAAACTTCTTGCACTCACCTTTATACATGTTTGATTTGCTTGTGTTAAGTCTTTCAACCAACTAGTCTCCCACATTATTGGTTAGTCTTCAACAAGGTTTAATAAATACATTGCTCTTGGTGATAAATAAATAAATGAGGATTTTGTATATTTATGGTATGTTCTTATCACTTCCTAAGGATGATGCAACCATTCGAAAGAAATAACACCTCTACATATATTTAGTGTTAAATCAGGTGACTGAATGGAAAAGCACATATTTGGATGTCTTGGAAAAGACACTCCCTAGTTTCCATATAATCCAAACAGTGATGGCATGCACAGATGAGTAGTAATTTAGAGAAGATCAATATTAACATAAAATTTAATAAATGGAGCAAGAAATTTGGAGGATGGAGCAAGCATTCAGGTTCTCATCACTCAATTAATAAGTGTAACTGCTAATGCGATCACAACTTCTTGGAATAATTGTACCTACGGGTTGGCCTGGAATTTCAAATAATTTATTCCTGTCAATTTTTTTTATGACGGTTATAAATTTTTAGGGCCTTTCCTTTTACGTTTTGTGTAAATTATAGAGTGTCATTTACTACTTTATTTCATGTGTGACATTGTTGCATCCATTAGGTCTATTGCATCAGCTACATACACAGAATAATAAATATGAACAAACAATAAGAGTTCAATGGAACAAACTTTGCTTTAAAACATAATGGACATGATCATTTACCAGTTTAATCTCCTTCAATTTCTCATGGCTAACATTAGAGTATTTCTACTTGGATCCCTTTCTTGAACCTCGGGATTTGAAATCTTCAAGTTGTTTAACCTTCTTTTCAAATTCACTAACATAATTTATTGTGTTTGTCACGATTGAGGCTTTGTCTTTCAAATAATAAATATAAAAGATCCATTAATGTTGACCTATGGAAACTTGATTTCTAAATATGAATTTCATTGGAATTAAAACAATTTGCACTGGGATAACTATCTCATATTGGATTGTTCCATTAAACCCATTGTTATAGAAACTAATCTCCCATAAGTCATCCATGGCAGTTAACTCTAACTCTTTCATAGCACAAGTAATTTCAAAAAACAATTAAAGACCAAATTATTGTACGCAGATGGATCCTTCAGCAAACCTCAGGTAATGCGACACCGCCACTGCCTACATTCATTTATTCCTTTAAACTTAAGTCTTACTTCTGGTGAATCCATGTGTATAGCCTATATTGTATAGGCTATAGGCTTGTATGCACCTATCAATATTTTATAGTATAACTTGTAAGTACCTATTAGGATTTTTGACAGGTATCTGAAGTAGTTCTATGTCGATTTGACAGGTTCAGAATTTTAATCCAGGTCAACAATGATGTGTAGATTTCATATAAACATGTCAAATACGTGTTCACATGCCAAATAATTTCTACAACCCGTCAAATTCTAGGCCTTCCTATTGGATATAAATTGAATATATATAATATATCCATCCCATGAAATTCATTCAATATAACTAACACTTTGGATGCAAGTATGGCATGGCTCACTCGGCCCACAATGAATATTTGGAAATCCTCCAGAGCACTCGTTCGTCCCCCATCACGCTTCCACATTTACTCCGAGCACATGGCTCTGACTGTATTGAGCAGGCTTTCCCCCTCCTTTCTCATGACACCCCCTCAATCTCTCGGCCTCCCTCCCCCTTTAGACAACCAAATCCCCCTCTTGAACCTCCCTTTTCTTCCCCCAAAGAAAAGGTTTTTACTCCTATTGTTCCACAGAAGGAAGAAGAGAAGGGTTTATCTTGCAGAGGAGACTAGTCACAGCTCTATCATGTCTCGTCCCAAAAGACTTCATCTCGATGCATCAAGGAAAAAATGGGTTTTGTGAAAATGATCGTAGGAGACGGCATTCCCCTTAGCAACATCCCTCAACTTATGGGGAAGACTCTGGTTGGAAGAATAACCAGAGTCTTCCCCATAAATATCTAGGATAAAATACCCTTATAGGATGGATGAATAACCAATGGAAACCCTTAATTGGCTACACCCCGAAGGTTCATATTCTGTCCAGAAATTGGATTTCCTTCATTTTCTCCTGGATGAAGACTGTGAAGAAATTAGAAGACATAATTAGTCTTAGGGCCCATCGGGTATTTCCCTGAAACCTTGGACAGTGGAATTTGAACCCCATAAGGAATCCATGACTATAATGAAAGTATGGGATATATTACCCAGCTTTCCTTCGGTGTTTTGGTCTAGGGAAGCGTTGGAAGCTATTGGTAACAAACTGGGCTCTTTCATAAAGATAGAACATAACTAGGATTTGAAAAAATATCGTAGGTGGGCCTATATTATGATCAAATTTGATGTTAGAGAAGGTCTATTAGGAAACATAGACCTATTTTACATCGGAATTACTTGGCACTAGAAAGTAGAATACTGAAGACTACCCTTCAGGTGTCATGGATGCCATGAAATTGGTCACATTCACTCTCGGTGTACCAAACTCGCATCACTACAACAACCCCCTGCCAAACTCTGGAAAACCAAGTCCACAATTAAAAATAAAGACTATGTGGATATCGTCTCAGTGGAAGGAAAAAATGAAGAATTTCCACTAGACATTGACAAAGGGGTCCTCTCCAATCAAGATCTCGGAGACCTAGTTAAAAACAATTATGTTTCAGGTATGCATCATTTGCCCCCCTCTTCATATTTTCCTTCTAGTTCAAGTTTGATTTCTACTATCCCCTCTCCCTATGATCCCCTCCCTTCTCCCAAGTCCTCCTCCTCTTCTGAAGACCCCCTTTCTTCCTCCCCTCCCCCGGATTTTTTGGGTTCATCGTTGTTCCAGGAAATCGATCCCTCAAGAGATTCTCCCCCCTCACCCATTCTCAAGTAGGTCCCCTTTTCGGTTCCCTGCCCCTCCTCCCCTACTAGGGTTCCCCCTTCACCCTCTCCTAAAATGTCCCCCTTCGTTTTACCCCTACCCCCTCCCCTGAAGTCTCCCTTTTTCCTCAGGTCAATAGATATGACCTGAGGTCTAAAACCCGATAGAACTCTCCTTCCTTTGGAGGTTTGTCCATCGAGCCTCCCCCTCTCTCTCAGGATGGAATAAAATCCTTCATCTCGAAAGTAAAATAAAGAGTCGTTGTGGAAATATGCAAATGCACCCAAGCGACCATCACGAGGGCCCTTAGAAAAGGAAAATCCCCAATGCCAAGGGGAAAATGATCCTCCTCTCCTTCAATGTGCGAGGGGTTGGGGGTTCCCCTAAGAAGATATCCCTCAAAATAATTCTCCTAAGCCTAAAGACGGACATAATGTTGATCCAAGAGACAATGTTTCATGGTGATAAAACCAGAGAATTTTTCATCCCTTGGCTTAGGAACTAGTATTTTAGCACAATTGACGCTTTAGGTCTCTCAGGAGATATTCTCATTGGATGGAGCCCAAATTTCCAGTATTTTTCCTCCTTTGTCATCTTCTCTACAATTTCAATCAATTTACAACATACAAATAGCAATAACCTTCTCAGTGGTGAATATTTACATTCCCTACTCTTATAGGACCTCCTTTTGGGAGGACTTGGTTTCTGTAGGCGTTTTTTTTTACCCTCTTCTAGTGGTGGGGTGGATATGAATCTTACCCTTTCCCTGTAGGAGGTCTATGTTGGACACACCTACCACACTTAGAGGGGGGGTGAATGAGTGTGGGGCTCTTTTTCCCAAAACTTCCCTCTTGCACAAAAACTCATCAATTAGCATTCAACATTTATTCATTACCCATTGTCATCATTTATAACCAGTTAGATGTGAACACATATCAGCAATATATCATCAACAAGTCATCACCACAATGAACACAAAGAACACAAGATGTATGTACAATTTTATTTTTATTACGGACTACAATCCTTGGGGTTTATCAGCAACAACTGAATAGAGTACAACTCTACAAGAGCACCAGCTCTATATAAAAGACTCAACTTTCATTCTCAGCACCAACTGAGATGAGGCAACAATCCTCAACAGATATCAATCTGTACCATAAACAAGAGCATCAACCATGCACCAACCTGTGCCAAACAACCTGTAATAAAACTGTACCATAAACAAGTGCATCCAACCATGTACCAAGTATATACCAATCATGTGTCAACTAATCATCAACAATGACTCATCAATATGTACCAACATCATCAACTATACACCTCATGTATGTGCCAACTCATCAACTGCTTGTC
>ML789758.1:340731-353111 GCA_009831015.1 Picea engelmannii | reverse complement strand
CTTTTGGTTTTTACGAGTTCTTTGAAGGAACATAAACCGAAGCAATGGAAATTTTCTTCTGAAGAAGTCTCTTTTTTCTTTTTGTAAGCTTGTATATGTTTTTTTGGATAGTTGGAATAATTTGTAGAATTTGTTTTTGAAAAATACCTTTAAAGGCTTGTTCTGAAGTAGAAATTTGTATATGTTGTATAGTTCAGGAAGAAAGCCTACCAAGGTTGGGCATGAAAGACTGCAACATGTATATTCTCGTAAGAATATAAAAAAAAAATCATATGGAAAAAAAAAAGTACGACATGGCATGAATAATTTAATTTGAATTTGAGCCTTCAGTTTGGGCCCATGGGTATTTGGCTTAAGTTTCAGATTGGTTTCCGATCCAGAGAGAATAAAGTATTAATTTGAAATTACTTTTGGGGAAAAATAAAACTCATTTCATATCAAATTTTTAACTCCACCTAACAATATTTTGTCAAAGATTGGGAACTTAATTTGAGTTTGAGAAAAGAATTAGGTTCGAAGAATTTTGGCAAAGATATTTCATATCAAACCTGAAGACTTCTCAGTGATTATATGATACTTACTTCATGAAGCTCTCTGAAATTATTTAGGGAATATTTGGAACTCCTCTTCAGTGATGTTTTTAAAATTAGCCCAAAATTTTATATGTAACTTTATGTTGTGAACATTATCGAAGTTCTTTGGTGAAAAACTCAACTCAAACTTTAATTCAGCTAGGAGTATCTTAGGGTTATTCTAGAACTAGATTTAGTTGCACATTGTGAACTCGATCCATAAGCCTTTTGATGAAGATTAATAAATCACTTCAAGTTGAGTTTGAAACTGTGCATGAAGCTGAGTTTTGAAAAAGCATTGAAAAGGAAAAAAACTTGATTTTTCGAAGACCAACTCAAAAGTTCAAAATCCATTGGAACAAATAAATTCAATAGTATATGGGCCTAGCCTTACGTTGAAGTGAGTCTCTCCATTTATCATATTTTTAATTGCATTCACAACACGTGGAAAGAAAATATATGATTTCATGACCAGTTGTGAGTTTCATGAGATTCTTTTGTCTTTCTGCTGTGAAATTGAAAGTTTTGTCTTACGTTATGTCTCCAACCGATGCAGTATTATATATTTCCAACCAACACAGTATTATAATAGAGTTTATGAGCATGGTGAAATCCAAATTTCTTTCAATATTATGACTATTTCTAAAGTGATTAGTCTTGGTCATGGCCATTGTTTACTTCCAATTTCTTCTGATCTAGATTGGAGGAAGTTTCATTGTACTGCCTTCCAAGCTCCATTTTGCACTCTTAAATCCTTCCTAAACTAGTCTTCTTCTGACTTATTTAAAATTTAGGTGTGTTATGTATCATTATTTTCAAGAGCACATCTGGTGCTTCCTATGCTTTTCAACTAAAGTTATTTTTTTCTTCTTCCTACAAACTCTACTCCCTCAACACTCGTATAATTCAGTTAAATGAATTAAACTGAAGAATTTATATAGATTTTTATTATTTCATGTTTTTGTTCTACTTGTTAAATTTGTTTTTCTTGGCTATGTGGATTCTTTTGTTGTATCCTTAAGGTGTGTACTTAAATAATTTAGGAATTAAGAGAACCCACAATCAAATCTATTGAACTGGTTCTTCAAAGTTTTTGAACTATGGTGAAAATATTTCTAGGAAGGAACAAGTATTGCGGATCTTATAGCACTTGAAATGACGAAACAAGTAATGAAGGGCATCATTTTTTCCTAAAAATGTTTGCTTTCTGAGCAAATATTTTGTTGTTTTATCTGTGAAAATATTCTCGAGGGTGCACATTAAGATATTTTTACTCCTTCAGAGTAATAAATCACTAGAATAGGCTCCCGAGAAGATATGGACGATTGACTCCAAGGTATTTTAAAATTTAACACAGACACAAATGTGAATGAGTTTATTGTATTATATGTACATTTTCCACCTTGAAACCTCTGGTCATTTGGTCATTGGCTATATATGAGGACTTGAACCTTTCTGGATGTAGCTACAAAACCAAAACTACATGGGGTAAAGAGGTAAGAAAAAGCAACTACTTCATTACATAATTAATTCTACTAGCACAATAGGAAAGATGAGTGAATGCTCTTAAAAATTTAATTATGTGACATCAATAAACTTTGTCATAATATCCACCTGGAGATAGAGGAAGGGTATTCTCCTTTAGTTGAAATCGGTGTAGGATCTATGTCTCAATGCAATTCTTGCAGGTAGAGATACATCTTCAACATGTAGCACATGACCTGTTTTTACCGAATGGGACTCATGTGAACGAAATATTCCAATATTGTAATGAAATACTTTACTCTCTCTAAATAGAGTTTTTGTGTGTTGATATTTACTCTCTCTCTGAATACAGTTTTTGTGTATTGATCTTTACTCTCTCTAAATATGTTGAATATGCCAACTAATTTCTTGAATTTGGTGGATATGGGAAGATTTCATGGATCCTATTTTGTAGTGGCTTGTTCAACCAAATCTACCAATTTGGTATGTGTTAGAAAAACAGGACCGTGGAGCAATAAAATAAAACAAATGCGGAAACAAAACACAAAAGATACACAATACAATAGAGACACAAATTTACGTGGTTCACCTAGTGTGGGATACGTCCACCAGATAAATTTCCAGGTCCTTCCTTTATTATTATCCAGCATATGAAGGGATACAACCTACAACAAACCCACTGTAACTTCCTCTTCTTTCTCTCACAGTCTCCTATCTCATAATACAATATTCGCCATCAATCATAGCCACAATACATTTCCCTCATAAAAGAGGGTTGCCTTATAGGGAAAAAAAACCCTAACATAATCTCTATCATTAGATTTGCGACCTTATAATGAATGGTCCAGATTTACAATGAAATTATAATATACATTTACAAGGCAATTTTTCCTTCGGGGGACGCTGCCCCTAAACCCCCACTTTCCCCTAGCCCCCTCGGACCCCACAGAGGGGGTACCCCCCTCTTCACTCCCCCGCGTGGAAGAGTGTACATACTTCTGGGCTGTAAATAATTCATGGGGTATAAACATGATTGAAAGTAAAAGATCTCTGAATCAGGAAGATAATCAAGCTCCACAACCAACAGTATGTATGTACTAATTTGGAAAACAGTTTTGTAACTAAATGAAGTTTGTTCAATATTGATGTAAGCCCATAGAGGCATAGGAGAGAGATGAAATAGAGGATTTGAGTGAGAGGTCGAATGGTTGTCTGTACCATTGGAAGCCTGAACTTGATGGTTGTTGTATTAATCTCCCTTGAACAATAATCAAAGACCGATTATCATTGCCCCGTGGAGGTTTCCCTTACAAGAAGAGTTTTACCACATAAATCTATGTGTCATATTTGTGTGTATGTGAATGATATTGATCTTGTTTATTCTTCCTCATCAACTTAATTGAATATTTGTTGATTATGCATTTAACAAGTATTACAAGTGATATCAGAGCAGGTTGGAGGAGAGAGTGTCGCGGGAATCAAATTCTCGTAGGAGAAGCAGGAGTTAAATCCTTGCGAGGTGCGCCGATTTCAAATTGTTGCAAGTATCTCTTATGAGAGAGTGCGTCGATTTATAAGTTGCCTTTCGAAATTCAGAATTTTTGGAAATCATCGCAGTTCACCTCCTTTGACAAGTGTGACGACCACCTGACATCCCCGCACCCTGGCCATGTGTACAGTGCGATGATCCATTGAACGTCATCGCACCCATGTTGTATCGAAAGGTTCGACGACCATCAAATCGACACACTGTGTTCATCTTGGGAGGTGTGATGACTCTCTGAGATGGCAAAGACTCAAAGTGCCAAGTTTGAAATTGAGAAGTTTAATGGAAAGAACAGTTTTGAGATCTAGAAGGTCAAGATGCACGATCTGCTCATGCAACAAGGCATGGTGAAGGCGCTTTTGGGAAAATCAAAGAAACTCATGACCATTTCAGATGAAGAGTGGGAAGATATCGATGTGAGAGCACTAAGTGCCATATGTCTGTGTTTGGTCGATAATGTTATGTTCAACATTGTTATGGAGAATACAACAATCGGTTTGTGGACGAAGTTGGAAAGCTTGTATATGAGGAAATCCTTGATGAACAAGATCTTCCTGAAAATACAATTGTACAGTTTGTGCATGAAAGAAGGTACAAAAATAACTGATCATTTAAATACTTTTAGTACTCTCTTAGTTCAGTTGACTAGCATGGGAGTGAAATTCGAATCTGAAGACAAGGCAATTACATTATTGTGCTTTTTTCTCGAGTCATGGGATCACTTTGTTACCTCTATTGGTTTCATCACAACAGAAAGTATTGAGTTAGATGTTATTGTTGGAGCACTACTGTCTAAGGAGACAAGGAAGAAATCCAATTTAGAAACCTCTACATCTGAGGCGATGGTGGTCAAAGGAAGACCTAAAGAAAGAGGACGGGTTCGGAGGGATTTCTCTCAGTCAAAGTCGAATGGAAAGAAGAGAAATCTTAAGTGATGGTTTTATGGAAAATCTGGACACCTGAAGAAGGATTGTTGGAAGTGACAACAAGCCTCCAAAGAAGACCCTTCAAAAGAGGCGAAGGAAGCAAACACAACTTAAACAATTTCAACAACAGTTTCAGTATGACTGATGAAGTTTTAACAATTAGTATTGTTTCACGTCATGATCAACAATGGTTATTAGATTCTGGTGCTTCAAATCACATGTGTGTTCATAGACACTGGTTTATTACTTACCAGTCTATAGATGATGTAATTGTTTACGTGGGAAATGATATATCATGTAAAGTTGTGGGAATCGGTAGCATTTGAATTAAGATGTTTGATGGATCTGTTAAGATACTAACTGATGTGAGACATGTACCTGAGATTAGGAAGAACCTAATCTCTTTGAGATTCTTAGATATTGGAGGATATAAGAGTATTTTTCAAGGTGGAGTTATGAAGTTCTACAAAGGAATCCTACTGGTTATGAAAGCGAAGAAGGTTGGAAACCTATTTCTATTAGAAGGAAGAATCAAGTCAGATCATGTGACAGCTATGTTCGAGAGTGACAGTGATTTTGTTTAGCTATGGCATCAATGGTTCGGCCATATGAGCGAAAAAGGATTGAAGGTATTATCTAATCGCAAGTTATTTCCTAGTCTAAAGTCTTTAAAGTTAGATTTATGCAAACACTGTATTTATGGAAAACAAAATAGGAAGAAATTTAAAACCATAAAACACACCAGTGAAGGAATCCTTGACTATATTCATTATGATGTTTGGGGACCATCCCCTACTATTTCGTATGGATGATCATCATATTTTTTAACTTTTATAGATGATTTCTCTAGGAAGGTTTGGATCTATATGTTGAAAAGAAAGGCTAATGTATTTACTGTTTTCAAGCAGTTTAGAGCTTTAGTGGAAAAGAGAATTGGTAGGTCCATTAAATGTTTAAGAACTTATAATGGTGGTGAATTTACGTCAATGGAATTTGAGAACTATTGAAAGGAGTTTGGTATTGATAGGCATAAAACCACTGCCTATATTCCTCAGAAAAACGGAGTTGTTGAACGCATGAATAGGACTCTTCTAGAGAGAGCAAGGAGTATGCTTAGTAACGCCAACTTGCAGAAAGAACTGTGGGCAAAAGAAATATCTACAGCTTGTTATCTGGTGAATCGATCACCATCAACAACAATAGAGTGCAAGATTCATGAAGAGGTATGGACACGTCACCCTTGTAATTATTCTAATCTTAAATTTTTTGGTTGTGAAGCCTATGCTCTAATTCTGAAACATCAGCGTTCTAAATTAGATCCAAAATAAAAAATATTTTTCTTTGTTGGATATGGTGATGGTATTAAGGGGTATAGGTTGTGGGATCATATTGCCCACAATATCACCATTAACAGAGATGTAATATTTGATGAATCATCCCTCATCAAATCAGATGTAGATGTTCAAATGAAACATGTAAAAGTATCAAAATATCAATAGATTCAGTTTGAAACCCGTTCAACTACAAATGAAAGTGAACGTGAACAATTTTTTGAAGATGTTCACGAAGAGGTTCCTGCAGAGGAAAACATGGATGATGATGACAATTAACAGATTGTGGATGAGCCACAAACTTCCCTAAGAAGGTCTACACAAGTCAGAAATAATCCAAGAAGGTATGATGATTTTGTTTCATCGGTTTCTTTAAGTACTAATGATGATGAAACTTCGTGATATCAAGAAGTTGTGGAGGGTTCTAACGATGTTAAATGGAAAGAAGCAATGAAGGATGAAATGAATGCTTTAGAGAGGAATGCTACATGGGACCCGGTAGAACTTCCAAGAGATAGGAAAAATGTAGGTTGCAAGTGGGTCTACAAGCTAAAGAAGGGTGTTGATGATAAGGTAGAAAGGTACAAAGCAAGGTTGGTTGCAAAAGAATATTTTCAGAAAGAAGGTATTGACTTCCATGATATTTTTTCACCAGTTGTTAAGATTGTCGCAATTTGAATTGTCTTAGCATTAGTTGCATTACTTGATTTGGATTTGGAGCACCTAGATGTTAAAACTTCTTTCTTACATGGAGATTTGGATGAGGAGATTTACATGGAACAACTTGAAGGTTTCATTCAGAATCGCAACAATAAATTTGTTTGCAGGCTCAAGAAATCATTGTATGGTCGGAGGCAAACACCCAAACAATGGTACAAGAAATTTGACTCTTTCATGATGAGCCAGAATTATACAATGAGTGAGTATGATCATTGTGTTTAATTTAAGAAATCGAATAATGGAATATTCATTATCTTAGTATTGTATGTTGACGATATGATTTTAGCAAGAAAAAACATAACTGAGATCAACAGATTAAAGGCTCAAATGGTTAGGACGTTTGATATGAAATATATAGGAGCAGCAAAGCAGATTTTGGGCATGGAGATATTCAGAGACAGGAGGAATGGTAAGCTTTGGTTGTCACGATAGAAGTATGTCAAGAAGATACTTTTGAGGTTTGGTATGAACAATGTGAAACCAATTTCAATCCCTTACACTTCCGATTTTAATATTTCTTCAAGTTTATGTCCTAGTACAAAAGAAGAAAAGGAATATATGTCTTGAATACCATATGCTAATCCAACATGAAGTTTAATATATGCGATGGTTAGTACAAGACCAAACATTTCACATGCAGTTGGGGTTGTCAATAGATATATGGAAAATCCAAGTAAAGAGCACTCGGCTGCAGTGAAATGGGTGCTTCGGTATTTGAGGGGCACAAGTGATTATTGTATCACCTATAACAGTGGTTGTGAGTTAGTCTGTGGATATGTTGATTATGATTTTGCAGGTGATTTGGACAAGATGAGGTCAACTTTAGGATATGTCTTTACTCTTGCAGGTGGACCTATTAGTTGGATGTCAAAGCTACAGAACATTTTTTCTTTATCCACTATAAAAGCAGAATACATAGCTGCTTCGCATGCTTGCAAAGAGACGGTTTGGTTAAAAGGTCTGTTTGGTGAGTTTGGAAGGATGCAGGGCAAAGTAAAGCTACTCTCTGATAGTCAAAGTGTCATTCACTTGTTAAAAATCCAGCCGTCCATAGTAAAACTAAACACATTCATATTAAGTACCATTTTGTAAGACAAGTCATCAATGAAGGTGGAGTTTCCCTTGAAAAAGTTCATACAAAAGAGAACTGCACAGACATGTTCACAAAACCAGTACTTTTAGAGAAGCTACGATGGTGCCTGGCTTCTCTTGGCTTGCAGAAGAGGTGATGAATAAATTGGGCATGATAGATCAGGTAAATTGTTGTCAAGGTGGAGATTGTTGAATATGCCAACTAATTTCCTGAATTTGGTGGATATGGGCAAATTTCATGGATCCTATTTTGTAGTGGTTTGTTCAACCAAATCTACCAATTTTGTATGTACGCACTAATTTGGATAAACGGTTTTGTAACTAAATGAAGTTTGTTCTATATTGATGTAAGTCCGTAGAGGCATAGGAGAGAGATGAAATAGTGGATTTGAGTGAGAGTTCGAATGGTTGTTTGTACCATTGGAAACCTGAACTTGATGGTTGTTGTATTAATCTCCCTTGAACAATAATCAAAGACCGATTATCATTGCCCCGTGGAGGTTTCCCTTACAAGAAGGGTTTTACCACATAAATCTCTGTGTCATATTTGTGTGTATGTGAATGCTATTGATCTTGTTTATTTTAACAAGTATTACAAAATATAGATTTTGTGTATACAGACAATAAAATTTTATCATAGTTGTATTCTATCAAAGTTGTGTTCTTCCAAATTAACTTAAAAAAATTTAAATAATGTTTTTTTTAATATAATTTTATTTCACATTAATAACTTTATATAAATCTATAGTGTAAATTTATACTTTCACTAACAAAAACTATATATATATATATATATATATATATATATATATATTTTAAATAAATTTTATTTAAATATAATTCTCCTAATCATAAACTTAAATAAAATTCAATATATATATTTTATAAATTAAAATTAATCACATTCCATATCTTTAATGTTTCTTCCATAATTGATAACTCTCTTCTTTATCAACTTCCAAAAGCAAATATCCATATCTTTAATGTTTCTTCCATAATTGACAACTCTCTTCTTTATCAACTTCCAAAAGCAAATAAATCCAATGATGTTATCAAAAATGAAAAAAAAAAAAATCGAGTGATGTTACCTATCACACTTGCCCATTTTACATAAAGTTTTTTAAATAATGATTTTGTTAATGTAATTTTAATTTCCATAATTGATAACTCTCTTCTTTGTTAAATTCCAAAAGCAAATAAATCCATAGTTGATATCAAAAATGAAAAAAAAATCCAATGATGTTACCTATCATACTTGTTTCTTCCCATTTTACATAAAGTTTTTTAAATAATGATTTTGTAAATATAATTTTAATTTAATTGTAATTAAATAATGTATATTTATTCATGAATTGGAATTTATTTATTATATTTTAAAATTATTTAATTTTTTTAAATTAAATTTATTTAGTTTTTTTAATTAAATTTAAACTATGTAAAAATATTAAAATAAATACAAATTAAATAATGGTTTTTTAAATATAATTTTGATTTTATTGTAATTAAATAATGTGTATTCATTCATGAATTGCAATCCATTTATCACATCTTAAAAGTATTTAGTTTTTTTACTTAAATTTATCACATTTTAAAAGTATTTAGTCTTTTTAATTAAATTTAAACTATCTAATAATTTTAAAATAAATACAATTTGAAATGAAATATAATTTAATATGATGATTACTATTTATATTTAAATAAATAATAATTAAAAAAAATTATTATAAAATATAAATTAATATATTTATCTTCTTTTCAAATCTATTAAATATTAATAATTAAAAAGAAAAATTAAATAAAAATATTTTAGTATTAAGAATGAAATTATGTTTGTGTGAACATAAGCAAAGTCAAGAGCACCTGCTGCTTTTGGTTCTGCTCCAGCAATCCTTTATTCTTTTGCTACTAAGATTAAGGTTAAATGCTATTTGAAAGTATATAATTTCATTGTTATAATCTTGACAATGATACCAATTTTCTTCTACATACTATTTAGATTAAAACCACCTTTTGATCTTGAAGTGTGACCTTAAATTATTTTATATATATATATATAATTTCATCTATAACTATTAGATAAGTCAATAATTTTTTATTAATCTTATAATTAAAAAATTAAAAAAATTAAAAAAGACAAATATTTTATAAGTTATTATTATAAATGCTTTTCAAATGTGGAAATTTATTGCAATGAAGAAAGTGTATCTTACCATTTATTAAAGAGATCATTTTTATCAATTATTTCAATTAAAAGTGTTTATTCTACCAAATTTACCGAGGATTTATACTTAACTGCAAAATTTTGAAATGCACTATGTGTTGGACAAGAAAACCCACAAGAATCAAAATAATGCAAGAAATTTTACAACAAGTTTAAGTTCAAAAGCACATTAGAAGAGAGTTGTAAAGTGAAAGTGGTACAAAGGAATGCAATAATATGATGAGCAAGCTAAAAATGAGTGTGGCATATATGAACATGATAAGAATGATGATGAGGCATAAAAGAAATGATGGCAAGATAACTTCATGAAACATAAAGTGCATGATATGAAGTTCAATAGTATGGTGGAGATATGTCATAAAAGCAATATGCAAAAAAGACCGTAAGGATGAGGATGCATGTGAGAAGGAATGCAAACATAAAGAGAGGGTATAATAGACATTAGATGTGTTGGGTGTAATTCAAATGCATAACAATGAGCATGCATGGTGAGCACTTTGAATGCTTATAATAGTCTGAGGAAGACTAGATAATGAATGAAATTAGATGCACATGGAAAATGCATATACAATATAGAGTGAGATGAAAGATATGGTGAGCATGACAAGCACAGATGAGATAAAAGCACACAAGAGATGCCAAAGTGACATGTGAAAAGGTCAATCCAAGGGATAAAAGAGTGACATGAAAGTGGAGATCTGAAATTGAATTCAAAGGTATAAGGCCCTTAGGGGTTCTCATGTTTCATCAATCCATGGGTGAGGCATTATCCCACTTGAAAATAGAACGAGAGTTATAGAATGCTAGATTGAAGAAGAGGGTAAGGAAACTCGAAGATTCCCTTATCCAGAAGTCATTATTCACAAATCCCTTATCTATGATAGTCCCGGATGGATTTCTTGAACAAGTGATCAGATTGAGCTATAAGGTCAACAAGGTTACTAAAATATTTATGGATGTCAGGAAATATTTTGTTGAAAACATTAATAAAACACTTGGCATTATCATGGAAGCTCTGGAAATTTCTATAAAGGCAGTTGTCATGATGGGAAGAGTTTGTTCACTCAAGGAATTCTCACAAAAGGACTTACAAATTGATGAACATTTTTATAAAATTGCAATAAGTACTTTCAATGCAAGAATATCAAGCATGGAGAAGCTTACAATATGGAAACAAGATTTTCATTCTAAAAATAGATTGAAGCAAATACAAGTTGGCTAGCTTGGAATAATTGGTACCCTCTAACAATTTATCGCCACTTGTGATGCTCTTGAAGGAAGGAGAAGTTCAAGGCTACTCGAGGTGACAAATATCATAGAGGAACTTGAAGGCCCACCCTTAATAAGGTATTTAATGTTATTGACAAGGGATCAAATAGAAGCTAAGCTAGGTGTACTAAGCATCACATGGGGAACAAAATTTGATGACATCACAAACTTTCCAAAGGATGAGATCTAACATTGGTTGATCGGTTTCTTGAAAAAGAATGAAGACTAAGTGTTCATTGCAAAAAAATAGTGCAACATGTTAAAGACTATTGAAGATGAGGTGTTTGTGGTTAGAGTTAAAAAATATATAACCATAGTGTCGTTACATGAGTATATTCAAGAATGGATAAAGGGTTTGTTAGAAGCAATATCTAACCCACCTTGATCTTGAAGATTAAAGAAACAATTATATCATTTTGGACTAATGATTTTCTTGCTTATTTAAAGGGAAACAAAAGAAAGCACAAGGCATATTCACGAGCCCCTACTTCCATTTTTGTGAGTATAATCCTTGTTTGAAGCATTTCCCTCTCTTTCTTCTTTCTCAGTATGAAATCCTCCTTCTTTCTCGGTATGAAATCCTCCAATCTTGTTAAATACGAATGATATTGTTTTTGTACAAGACCAATTTTTTACTGCTTCCTTTTATCTTCTAGGTTACCTCTACCTGATATATGATCCACTAGAGCCCCATCCTAGTCCGTTAGGACAGGTTTATTTATTATTTTCTCATTTTAAAAGTATCACGAGTATTATGTAGTGTCAATTGTGCACACATTTTATTTGATCTTGAACAACTAATTTGTATTTTTTATTTAAACTCTGTAGAGAGTTGTTTTGGAGCTCATGACTTTTGCGGTTTCTCACTTTTATTTGAGCATGAAATCATAAGAATGAGTTTCCTTTGCATCCTTATGATATGAATGTCACAAAATCATTAAATTTCTTTGAAAATTACCACCTTTGTTGCTCTGTATTTTGTTTCCATCTCTTCAATTGTATTTCTTTCTCTTGCTATGGTATGGGAAATGGTTATGGTGGAATAGAAGAAATGGATTTTTCTTTCTTTATGATCGTTTTTTTTTCCCTTAGTATGTTCATGGCATGTTCCACTCACGGAAATTAAAACATTTGATGAATGAAAAATATGTTGTTGATAAATCTTGATATAATTGTTATCTAAGTGAGAAACATAGCAGCACCACCTTTAAAAAAAAA
>ML789758.1:323396-337297 GCA_009831015.1 Picea engelmannii | reverse complement strand
AATGGCCATCACTATTTCTGCATAATAAGATCTGTTAGAATGGTATTTGGGATTCTATATGGTGTTTGGGTCAAAGATCTGAACAAGAACTTCTACAGCATGTGCATTCTGCCCATTGCTTCAGATCTGTCGAAGTTACAGGAAAAGCTCTCTGTAGGAACGGTGAATAAGACTCCGACGTTACAGGCAGAAAATATTGTTGCATGACTCCGACGTTGGACACCGTCATTTTCATCCGTTTCTAGCTTTGAGGGAATACGTTTTGGACATCATTATCTTTGCTTTGGATGATTAATAAATTTATTAGCCGTATTGTAACTGATTAATAAATTTATTAACGTTATTCTAACTGACAGAAAGTTATATGTTGTAAGTTTTGTTTTTTTCTGTTTAATTTTTTTGTGAAATGTTAGAAATTGGTGTATTTGTAGATTTGAGTGGTTAATTCTGTATAATCTGTTTTTAGCACGCTAAATTCATTTGTGTATTCAAAATACAATTTAAACAACATAAAATTATGATTTAATACGGAGTTATATTATCTATTCTAACAAAAAAAAAATCAAAACATAAAATAGTTAAATAAAACCAATTTATTAAATAGAGAAAAGAGTGTTATGTTCAATGGATAACCTGGTCTGTATAATTTACAGAGATGGAGTTTCACAAAAATAATGAAAGTTGTAACCCCTGAAGTTATTGTTTTGGATTTAATGATTAAAACTCTTCCATGAGGGTCAAGAATTGTTTTTTTTTTTTCATATATATCTGATTGTTTTACCTATTAACTTACAAGTTCCAAATTGCTCCTCTCTTTTGTCTGTTACAGAGAATAAATATTACAGTTTTTGAGTATTTATCTACGACACTACTTTTAAATACAACAAAACTAATTGACAACACCAGAATTTCTTAATCTACAACATTGCTTTCAGATACAACAAAACTAATTGGCAACACCAGAATTTTGTCGTTATTTTTTTATCTATTTGCGACGCAAGGATAGCTTTGTTAAGCTAAGTGCACAACATCAAAATTTCTTCATTATTTTCATATTTAGAATAGAGCTAACTAAATGGTTATACAATTAACAATTTGTCAATACAACTTTTTTATTATTTTCATATTTAGAACAAAGCTAGCTAAATTGTTATACAACTAACAATTTATCAATACAACTCGGCAACACCTGAGGTTTTGCACTGCTTTCAATTGTATTCACTAAGCAATGAAATCTTCTGTATCAAGCCCAAAAAATGTTATAAACTTTGCAGCACCTGAGGTTTTGCATTACTTTCAATTGTACAATTAAGTTTTACCCTATAAAGCCAAAAATGGAATGTACCTTATCCTACTTGCATTCAATTCCTAATCCTTGCTATTAGTGACATGTGGATATAGGTGCATACACTATGACATTTGAAATCTAAAATATTTGCAAGTAATCATCATTATTTCTCTAAACAAGTTGTTAATGTATTGAAGAATGGGTTAGTTATGACATTTAAAATCTAAAATATTTGTAAGTAATGATCATTATTGCTATAAAGTTGTTAATGTATTGAACAATGGGTTTGTAATAGTTGTATAGTTGCAAAATATTGATATTGATAATGATATCACTTGAGTCTAGTACTCCAGAAACAAAGAATGTCTAAATACCAACATAATATAACTATTGATTATAAAAAATATCAAAATGTAATTGGAATTTGGAGAGAAATAAACAAAATATAAAATAAAAAAAATTAGGGTAACTTATCAATATAAAGTTCTAAACATGTTTCGTCCTAAAAATAGGAACTCTAGTCCTAGAATCCTAAAGGGCGTGGCGTAGTCCATAGAATTTTTGTTAGGATCCTATCATAACTCCTTAAGTAGATAGATAGATTGATATGTATTGATGTCATCTCTATTAGATAAGGCACATGTAGTAGATATAGTGTGAAAGCAATAATTATAAGAAGGATTACTAAAAAAAATTTCCTACTAGAAAGTTCCTAGGAGGTTATATAGAAACTATATAATGAAATAGAAGCAAGGCATTGGAATTTCTTGTGAAGCATATTGTAATTGGAGCTCTGCTCATTTGGAGGTTGCCCCCTCAAAGAGAAGTGAACATTGTTTTCATCAATAATGATATTGTTATTTGTGGTATTATGATTCTTCTACAATTTCTTATTTTGTTATTATCTATCATTTATGCTCTAAATATTTCTATATGTTGTTATTACTCCTTTGAATCTTCTATTTTTCCAACAAAGAACACCACAAGTGGTATCACAACACTTTCCTAAGCCAAGATTTTTTAGAGAATTTTTTTTAGGCTAGAGACATATTCCAACATCTATAAACAACATATTGATTTGTCATTTAGTAGGTAAATATATGGTCAAGGAAGAATACATGTAGAAAATACAAGTGGTTTCACCTAGTTGGACACCCGTGTAACCCATGTCGGTACCCTTTCGAGTAGTGCCACATCAAACAACACTTGTATATGGAATTCCACTTCCACACACCCTTGAGTATATCATAAGTCCCCTAAGTTACCTGAAACCAAATTTAGATAATTAGATCAACCATCTTGCTATTATAGTGCACTGAGAACAACACTTGGGAAGATTACTCTCTAAATTTACCTAGGTAATCGAGAAGTACAACTAATGGTACGATCGAGCCTCTTTAGTTGATGTCCTAGGAGATTGGATCGAGTACTACTGTTGTGCCCTACATGTATATCAAAGATCTATAGCACCTAGCACTCCCTTTCCCATAAGACCCTAGAAACCTTGTCCTCCATTACTAGTGTGTAAAATTCCTAGATAAGTTGCAGTATTGAGAATTTGGGAATTATGTCAATGAAATAATATTGAGGAAGTGAAACTTTGTCAAGAGTAGTAGCTAAAATAAAAATAAAAAAATAAAAAAAGGTCCTCCTTGCACCCTTATTTAGGGCCTACCTCAACAAAATCCTTGCACCAAGTTGATCACCATGGTACCACTCTCTAGTATGTATTTTTGGTAGACCCACCACGCCACTACCAGACATCTATCTCCAAAGACCCAAGATGCAGTGTTGATTTCATTGGTACCACTTTGTAGTAACCTTTATTGGTATTGATAATGATATCACTTGAGTCTAGTACTCTACAAACAAAGAATATCTAAATACCAACATAATATAACCATTGATGAAGAAAAATATCAAAATATAATTTGAATTTGGAGAGAAATAAACATAATATAAAATAAAGATTTAGAATAGCTTATCAATATAAAGTTATAAACATGTTTCATCCTAGGAATAGGAACTTTGATCCTAGAACCCTAAAGGTGGCGGCTTAGTCCATAGAATTTTTGTTAGGGTCCTACCGTAACTCCTTAAGTAGATAGATAGATTGATATGTATTGGTGCTATTTCTATTAGATAAGGCCCATATTGTAGTTATAGTGTGAAAGCAATAATCATAAGAAGGGTTACTAAAAGGTTTTTCCTACTAGAAAGTTCCTAGGAGGTTATATAGAAACTATATAATGAAATAGAAGCAAGGCATTGGAATGTCTTGTGAAGCATATTGTAATTTGAACTCTACTGATCTAGAGGTTGCCCCCTCAAAGAGGAAAGTGAACATTGTTTTCATCAATAATTATTTTTGGTATTATGGTTCTTCTACAATTGCTTATTTTTTATTATCTATCATTTATGCTTTAAATATTGCTATATTATGTTATTACTACTCTGAATCTTCTATTTTTCCAATAAAGAACACCACAAGTGGTATCACAACACTTTCCTAAGCCAAGATTTTTTAGAGAAATTTTTTTAGGCTACAGACGTATTCTAACATCTATAAACAACATATTGATCTGTCATTTAGCTGGTAAATATATGGTAGAGGAAGAATACATGTAAAAAATACAAGTGGTTTCACCTAGTTGGAAACCCCTGTAACCCATGTCAGTACCCTTTCGAGTAGTACCACATCAAACAACACTTGTATATGGAATTCCACTTCCACACACCCTTGACTATATCATAAGTCCCCTGAGTTACCCGAAACCAACTTTAGATAATCCGATCAACCATCCTGTTATTATAGTGCACTCAGAACAACACTTGGGAAGATTACTCTCTAAATTTACCTAGGTAATCAAGATGTACAACTAATGTTACGATCGAGCCTCTTTAGTTGGTGCCTTAAGATATTGGATTGAGTACTATTGTTGGACCCTACGTGTATATCAAAGAGATATAGCACCTAGCATTCCCTTTCCCTCAAGACCCTAGAAAACATGTCCTATATTGCTAGTCTGTAAAATTCCTAGATAAGTTGTAGTATTGAGAATTTGGGAATTATGTTAACGCAATAATATTCAAGGAGTGAAACTTCGTCAAGAGTAGTAGCTAAAATAAAATTAAAAACTAAAAAAAAAGGTCCTCCTTGCATCCTTATTTGGGGCCTACCTCAACAAAATCATTACACCAAGTTGATCGCCATGGTACCACTCTCTAGTATGTATTTTTGGTAGACCCACCATGCCACTACCAGACATCTATCTCCAAATACCCAAGATGCAGTGTTGATTTCATTAGTACCACTCTGTAGCAACCTTTTTTTGAGGACCCACATATATATGGCTACCACTTGAGGAGTGGAGCTCTCCACCAAAGTCTCCTCTCTGGAAATTTTGTGTGATGAGTTGAAACACAAGATAGACCACAACTACTTATATGATCAACAAAATATCGATGTCATCTATGGAAAGCTAGCCAACATGAAGCCACAAACTAACTAGATGTCCAAACTCATGGAAATATAGAATCATATCATTGCTTCACAATCCTTGCATTATCAATGGCTAGACCAACTTACCCAAAAGGAAGGCGTTAAATCATCCAATCCTAGTGGGAGTCAGTCCACCCCACTTGTTCATGATCAGATGACTCACATGTGGCACAAACTTCCTAAAGTCAATATCAACAAATTTGATGGGTTCGACCCCACAAGATGGGTCACTTAGATGGACCATTACTTTTCCCTGCATGGCATCACAAATGACTTCATTAAACTCCATGTGGGTATCTTATATTTCGATCTTGAACGTTGGAAATGGTGGAAATGGAATCAAAAATCCAACCTCCCCATACATCAATCCCTCTCACTCCTCTCCACCTCTCAAATCCACAATTTAACCTAAGCTGAAATTTTCAAACGCCAACTTAAAGGTATCTACTACAACCATGATGAGAAATATTTCCCTTAGCATAAATGTAAGGACAAAATCCTCTGTATGTCCATTTGAGAGGACATTGTTGATGATGATGTTGAAGTTGTACCCCTAGAGGCCCTTAATCCATCCATTGAATAGCTTTCATCATCTAAAATGTGGGGTGTTGAACCATAAATATCCGTGCATCCCTTCACTGGTGTTTATGCTCCTTAAACCCTCAAATTGATTAATTACATCAAACATCATAAATTCAATGTATAAATTGATATTAGTAGTGCCCATAACTTCATTTATCAGTGTGTAGCCCAAGAAACCCATTGCTACATCCATGCTATGAAAAACTTTCAAATCTTTATTACTAATGGAGGTTCTATGAAATGTGGTGGTCATTGTGAAAATGCAAGGCTTGAAATGGGAGATTATTCCCAAAAAACACACATGTTTGCTATTGAAATAGGTGGTTGTAGAATTGACTTAGATGTTGAATGGTTATAAACATTAGGCTCCATCAACATGGATTTTTGTGAGTTACACATGATTTTTCAATTGGAGGGGCATAACTACACTTTTAAAAGAATTATAGTCAACTCTCCCGAGATTATCAACTCTCGCCATATGAAAAATCTTAATAAAAAGGGGCATTCATGAATTGTGGTTGAATTCCATGTCATTAAAGTCTTTGAGACACCTCAATCCATTCATATTTACATGCAATTAGTCTTGGACAAACACCAATCTATCTTTTAATCTCTCTATAAAATACCACCCTCTCAAGGTGAGCATGATCATTATATTTTTCTCATATGAGGTAGCCTCGCACTCAATGTGCATCTGTGTCGTCAACCATTAGCCCAAAAAAATGAAATGAAAAAATTATTTTAAGAGTTTCCAACAGTTGATGCCATCTACCCTAGTACCAACCCTTATTCATCATCAATCATCATGGTCCTCAAGAAAGAAGACACTTGGCGCATGTGTCCTAACTTCCAAGATTTGAAAATTTTGGCAATCAAAGATAAATTTCTCATTCCAGACATTGAGTACCTTTAGAATGAACTCAACGGTGCTCAATTCTTCACCAAAATAGATCTTCACGCGAGGTCTCACCAAATTCGCATGAAAGAATTGGATATTCCAATAATTGTTTTTTACACCTGTTGGAGCCACCCTTGTTTTTTAGCCTGTCACAATTTTCATTTTGATGTTGGAAATCTAAATATGGTTGTATTTTTCCCTCCAAGATATCGATGATCTCTGAATCTTGATCACGCGAGCAGCAATGATTTTTCTACTCTCGAAACAAGTCCTACCTTTCATGAAAAGGTTTCCTCTTTTTGTTCTACTTCGGGATCTCGCAGGTCGGATACTATAATTCATCAAATCTCCATATCCTGAGTCACGAAACGGTGAAATCATGTTAACTTTCCACTCAAGACAGTAACAAGGATAAAATTTTCCCTAACGCGTGGTTAAGCGTCGTCGGGGTTTCGCGTCTCGGCATTCGCCAAACCCAAATTTTTATTATCACAGTCCCGATAGCCGAGGACACGAGGTCCTTTTGAAATAACCCATGTCAAGGATTAAAGGTAAAAGCTAACCGTGGTAAAGCTGTTCTCGACATCTCGCCATTCGGCAGTATCTTTTTCGAAGGTTATAGAGTCTAAACCTCGACTCGCGAATTCACAATGTAATTATAACTTGTTTAATTAATCACTTAATCCAAGATTACCTTCCCTTTTAAATAAGTCATGTTATCACGATCTCGTGGTTTCGCAGCTCGGCATGTAAATCTCCCGGAAACTTATCTTCGAAGTTCTGAGTTGCGATATCGCGAATATAATCATTATAAAATGAATCAAGCCCTAAATCGTGATTACCTTTAATTAAACCAAAATCGATCTTCGCAGTCTCAGGAGTTAGAGACTCAAATTGTTAAAGGAAAATCCTCGATATAACGAGTAGCGAGATAGTGATTAACGTTGGTGAGATTGGATTAATTAAGCTAAAGCAATATATATCCCGTGTTTCGATGCTTGCACGATTCTCGGGGAAGCCTTTTCTCTCCATACGCCAACCAACTTTTAAACCGCCAAAAATTTATGACATTAATGAGGAAATAGGGTAAATCTATGAATATAAGATCAGTTTTTTACGACATAAATTTATTTCGAATTATGATTTGACAGGCTTGTTTTGAAAAGTACCGAGTTTTCAAATATATGTAAGAGTTGCTTTTCATTATAACGAATGCATTTTCATAGCACACAGAGCTCATCACTTCGGAGTAAACTGACTTCTGTATGTATACGCAGTTCTATCACAGAAGAGCTAAAACGCAAGCTTCATCCATGGCCCCGCGGAAAGAAGCAAAGGAAAATGTCGAGGTTTCGGGACAAGGCTCAGATAATGTCTCCGATACTTCCCCCCGAAATATCGACTCGATCCCTAACTGGTCATATGTTTCAGATATGCTGCAATCAGAATTGGTGGATTATTCCGACAACTCCAACGACAACGAAAGAGATGATATAACCACCAAGTACAAAATAGTCGTCCAATCCGGAATGCACAGGGTAGCAGCCAAGCCACGGTTGCTTCCATATTACGACATGATCCGATGGGCGTTGGATCACGTGGACATACCGACCAGGACTATCATGAACGGGCAGCGAGTCACTGTCGGGACTTTTAGGCCAGAGCATCTGCAAACCATGTATAATCTACCCGCGACGTCTGACCACACATATGGCGCCGATTTCCTGGAAGAATTCAAGGAGAAGGAATGCATGCAGTACGATAAGACCATGTTCAGTTTGATAAAGGATTGGGTTTCAAACACCGCGAAGTTCAGAGTTGATACTCACGACATTTATTCAATCGCTTCGTTAGAACCGCATTATAGATATGTGGCCATGATGACATGTCGGTTATATGGGAGAGAGGACACAGCACATTTTTTTCTCGCACGGGTGCCTCTTATGTTTCGGGTCGCAGAAGGTTGTTCCTTTGATTGGGCAAAGATGCTTTCGGATAGCTTGGCCAATCGGGTCACAGAGTATCGGGAGCAGAAGGAAAATGGGAGGTCGTCCTCATTCTTCATGTCTGCGTATATTATGGACGCAATTTGTTATATGACACCATTTCCATTAATGAGTTGGGGTTGGACTCCGGTCGAAGACAAACCCATACATGTATATCATGAAAAACTATGGGAAAACAAAGCAGAAAATTTCGCGTATGAAGTTTTTAACTGGGTGATGGTGCCCCTGCATGTCGCCATTTTTGATCACCCACCACCCCATATCTCGGACAGCATAGCGACAAATCTGAGCAGCATAGCGGACTGGTACGTGGAAGCGGAATTTTCATACCTCAAAATTTTTGGGGCTTATGTTCCCCCGCATGCGCTGCCATTGTTCATTCCTGACAAGCTGGCTTGTCGCGAATGGTCGTCTTTTCAAAGAAGGTATGGTCGTCTTTTCCCATTCGTTTGAATTATTATTCTTTATTAGATTTTGGGCATGCCAAAGCCGAGGCTACTGCCCTGGAAGACCTAAATTTGGTCTCCATCGAATACAAGAAGCACAATCCATAGAGGGTCATGAGCAATCATTTGGCTAATTGTGGGCTCAAAATATTTGAACATGAGAATGCACCCTCGGATGACATTTTTCGAGGAGCGAGGTCCTATGAGGAAATTCTAGCTCGGATTCAATCCTTGGCACCCGAGGATAGAGTCGAGGTATTGAAATTCCAGGAACATCGACGTAGTTGTCTCCCCATTGTATTGCGAGGTGAGGGTACAGGTATTTCGGAGACGAAACAGAAGGATGTTGAAGGTTCTAAAGATGAAACTCCTGACCAGGGAAAACACCAGGACGAGGAGGAACAAGCGAAGAATCCAGAAGCAGAGGAAAAGACTCCGGACCCGCCAAAGAAACAGAATCCGGAGACCGAGATAAAGACCCCAGAACCGCCAAAGAAGCAGAACCCGGTCAATACCCCAGGAAAATCGGCGAAACAGATCGGAGAACCCATCACATTTGTCACCCCCTTGCAGTCGACGCAGGGAAATATCGAAGAAGGATGGATATTCAATGAGGAGTTGAGGCCCATAAGAGTAGAAGAACTCCCTCCAAATGAGTTTTTCTTTGATAAAAAGAGAAAAGCAGTAGTAAAAAGGGAATTCTACCAGGAAGGAGAGTCGACTGCCAAAAAGTATAAAGTTATGACCGATGGAAAAGATAAAAAGAATGAGCAATTCGCCACTGAAATTGCAAGGATGCTAGGAGTGTATGCCTCGGCGAATCAATTCTCGGTCGAACTTTTGAAGAACCAACTTAAAAGAAAAAATCGCCTAATCAGGACTCTTGAAGCCAGATTGGCCTCAGCCATGGAGAATGCTAAAGGTCAGGCGTGTGTGGAAATAGAGCAGGCTAGATTGGCCGATAAAAATGAAATAGAGGTGCTCAAAACTAAGCTTGGGCAAGCATAGCTAGTGGTCTGGGATGGTCGGACGCAGGCGATCCAGCAGAGGAATTCGATTGAACAGCTGCAGGCTCGGGTAGAAATCGCCGAGAGCAGAATGATAAACATTGGGATGTTCAAATCCCAGGCAATCGAAATTCGGAGCAGAATCTCTTCGGCACAACACAATTTGCTCGCCAAGGTGGGAGCGATCCGGGAAAACTGTTTGTTGGTCAATCAGGTTTCCCAGAACCTATCTGCCAAAGAAAGGGATATCGGAGCGGCTCGGGTCGCCTTCCAGGAGGCGGTGATAGCCACGAATAACAGAGTTTCGGCAGGTGCTCCCAGGCTCACCATCTCAGAACAAACCAGAGGAAATATTGTGTTAAAGGAATGGGAGTATAACATCCCCGAAGGAAAACAACAAGCCCAAAAGATAACCAATTCCTTGGAGGAGGCTTTCAATTCTATAGACGGTGAGCTACTGGGAATTGACAGCGGAGGCGACGCGGAGACATTGATGCAGATGAATGTGGAACAGATCTCACTTGATCTGAAGGAAAAGGAAGAGAGAGATTCGGTCGATATCTCTCAGATGACTATGGTGGACATAGTCCAAGTTGATAAGTGCATGATCAAACCCAGCGCGCAACTATGTGCCATCGACATTATCGATGGATAGATGGAGGACAGGCTACAGCAGTTAGCCCGTGAATGCTACTTCTTCGAAGCCAACTGTCAAGCTGAACCATCGCAGCTAATATCTCAGCTTGTGGAAAGATGTATCACTTGTACCAAGCTCACACAATGAAAAACACCTGGCACCAAGTGAAGACAGAGTAGGAGAAATGGAGCGATTGCTCTCTTCTCTGTCATAACCAAAATTTTGTGACTATTTAGATTCTACCTGCTTTGTAAAATTGTATAAATATATCACAGAAAGAAATAAACAGGGCTGGACCTTTTTGTGTCGTTTGTAATAGAGTTTTTACATTTGAAATTTAATACAAGCAGATCTGGAGATTCTCAATTCCGTCACTACTGTATTACAAGTTTGCTTCCTTGTATCTCATTTTTCCATTTCAATTCATATTCATAATTGATGTGCTTCGTTATACTTTAGTACGACCACTACTATAACGAATGAATTTTGGTTTTCTGTAATTGTTTATTGTCTTTCCTCTGCACCAGCTATCAGCGGGTGTAAAACCAATCTGCATTTTCAGAATTCTACATATATTCTTTGTTACATCGGTTATTTTCTTACATATTTTCCTCTTCCGTTTATGTTGTGAGATCTTCCCCTGGTAGGAACCTTACACTATAGACGGCTCAATGTTTTTCTCCCACCATCACACCTTTATAAAAATATAATACAGTTACGGGAACGAGCCTTTGATTTGCATCCCTGTTTTATTCCTAAAACCGTAAAATCTCTTTTATGCAACCAAATTGAGACAGCACTCAATCTCTCTCTGAAGTTTTTCCCTTTTTACTGTTCCTCCATGACTGTCCCTGTACCAATACAACCTAATATCCAACCCGGACTATCAGACCAAACGCATATTGTCTTAAACCTATTCGAAACAATCCTTAAAACTGCTACTAACCGGGTCGAACTTGAACGTTCATGGACAGCCATTGAACAAGATATAACTATCCAGGAACAATTGGAAGCTAGACAACGCCAACGAAGAAATCTTCCCTAGTTTCCTTTACCGAAGGTTGACGTTTCTCCCTTCTCCATCTTTTACCCACTTTCGGATGCCTTGACACTGTACTTCTAAGCCTTAAGTACAGACTCAGGAACAACAACACCCATGAAGACCATTATGAGTCCTTGGTGATGTCATTTTTCCTTTTCAATGCACCTTCCACCTTCTAGAGTCTTCTGAACAAAATATATGAACCCTTTATGTGTCATTTTCTCCTTCTTTTTTTAATGACATCTTGATCTATAGTAAAAATCAGCAAGCCCATGTCACCCATGAGGATCAAGTCTTACAACAACTCATTGATAATCAATTATTTATTAAGTGGTCCAAATGTGCCTTTGGTGTCTCTAAAGTTGAATATTTGAGCCATATTTTTATTCATTGATGGTGTGAATGTAAATCCAAAGAAAATTGAAGTGATTACGAATTGTCCTCACCCCAAAACTCTTAAAATGTTAATGGGTTTTCTTGGTCTCGGTGATTATTACAGAAAGTTCATAAGGAACTATTATAAGATTGTAGTGCCCCTTACAACCTTGCTCAAAAGAATGTTTAGAGTTGGAATGATGTTGCAGAACGAACCTTCAAGGACATAAAGAATGTTATGTGTACAAACCCACTACTCCTTCTACCCGACTTCACTTAAACCAAACCTTTGACTTGGAATGTGACACCTCTAGTAAAAGCATTGGAGAAGTACTTATGCAAGAGAGGCGACCATTGGCTTTTACCAGCAAACAACTTTATGAGAGGCGCTTGGGAAAATCAACTTATCAAAAGGAGATTATGGTTGTACTACATGTTGTGGATAGCTAGTGTCCATACCTACTCAAACAAAAATTCCAAATTAAATGATCTAAATTTAATCCACATAAGAACAATTGGCTATACAAATAATAATAAAATTGTATGAAATAACAATTAAAATTTCTAGCAAACAAATAAAGTAATTTTGACATAGTATGTGATCAATATTTAAGGTCCCAAAGCACATCTTTGAACTAGGCAAAGTGTTAAAAATGCATTAAATTCAAAATAGAAATTCAAATAAAATTTCCAAAAAGATTAAAAGGGATTTTAGTCTAGTTTAAAATATGAAAATAGAAGTACTAAACTAATATGTATGGTTGGAAATCAAAATTTTTGAATTGAGTAAATTGCAAAATTTACAAAGTCATTAAAACAAAAATCTTATATAATTTCTAAATTACAAATAATTAAAGAAAATGTTAAAAATGAAATCTATCAAAATACAGCCTGAGTGGGCCTAATGGTTAAGAACATGTGTTTCCTCTTAAGAGGTCACAAGTTCAAATCCAGAGGGGGGTAGGGTATGTATACCTCTATAGACTTTACCAGTCAAATCGTTGGGCGGAGGGGGATCCCTTGTCCCACAAACAAGGCGGTCTCATACACCAATTTGGTGTGGCTTGGTCGTGACCTTAAAAATAGAGTCCCACAAACAAGGCGGTCTCATACACCAATTTGGTGTGGCTTGGTCATGACCTTAAAAATAGATTATTCAATACAGCCTGAGTGGGCCTAATGGTTAAGAACATGTGTTTCCTCTTAAGAGGTCACAGGTTCAAATCCAGTGGGGGGTAGGGTATGTATACCTTTGTAGACTTTACCATTCAAATCGTTGGGCGGAGGGGGGTCCCTTGTTTCACAAACAAGGGGGTCTCATACACCAATTTGGTGTGTTGGCTTGGCTATGACCTTAAAAATAAATTATTATTATTATTATATATTGGATGGATGATGAGGTAAATTAGTGCCTAGTTAATAGTTAGGCTAATGGGGTCTCACTTCTATCACAAGGAGTGTCTAACTTAGTTTAGAATATAGGGGCAGTCCTAAAACATGCTACAAAGATCCTATGTAGCCGAAAAATTAAAGTTAATACTATGCAAGGAAATAATCCAAAAGTGGTATCAATTTTTAGACTAAACCAACTAACTTTGTTTGCATAAATATTGCTAACCTAAGTCACTACTTGTTTAAGTAACTAGAATAGAAATACCTAAATGCAAACAATATCAAATAACAAAGATGAGAAAGAGTCATACCTAGTTATTCATCATTTGAAGTAAGTTTCTTGCTTAATAACCTTAGTTCAATCCTTTAGCTTGCATGCAAAATCTCCAACTACCAAGAAGTATTCTCACACAAAAGGTCTCACACATATGAAGAAGAATAAAACCCACACAATATTTACTCCAAAAAAGAACTTGTTGGTATAGCTCACTCAACAACAACCATTACAAGTGAGGGAAGCCTCTTATTTATAAAATAGTATGGTGGAGATATGTCATAAAAGCAACATGCAAAAAGGACCCTAAGAGTGAGGATGCATGTGAGAAGGAATGTGAACATAAAGAGAGGGTATAATAGACATTAGATGTGTTAGGTGTAATTCAAATGCATAACAATGAGCATGCATGGTGAGCACTTTGAATGTTTATAATACTCTAAGGAAGACTA
>ML789758.1:274198-294886 GCA_009831015.1 Picea engelmannii | reverse complement strand
GATTGACAGCAAACAGATCCACCACACCAGATTGGCACATAGAGGACAGTAGGTCTTGCTCCATGAGGTAACAAATCTAGTCTCATGGTAAGTGTCATTTTAATAATTGAAGCACTTGAACATGTTACAAAGGGTCCTTTCTTGATTTTGAAAATGTTTGCTTGGAAATTATGTCTTTTGTCTTAGTTCACCTTGGTGATTGATATGTTTTCCTAGTAAGTAGGTCACCCTCGGGAAAAGGGTTTCTCTTAGGGGGTCTCCTTGAAGGGTTATCATACCATTCCCACACATACTTATCACTTTCCATGTTGGAAATTGGATTCATCACTTCCCACGAGTTTCGCGAAATGGATTAACCCTCTCTCGTGGATCCTAACTCTAGAGATTGTGGCAGATATTAACGCTTGTGGGTTTTGGTCTAACGGAAATCGTAGTCCAACATTTGGTATCAGAGAAATTCCTTCAAAAAGAAGTCTAACCACTAGAATGAGATCATGGACTATGCTAGGATTGGGGTACATGTTGGACATTGGGTTCAATGCTTCCCGCGAGTTTCGCGACATGGGTTAACCCCCTCTCGTGGATCCTAACTCTGGAGATTGTAGCGGAGATTAATGCATGTGGTTTTTGGTCTAACAGCAATCGTAGTCCAACATTCGGTATCAAAGCAGGTCCTTCAAACAGTAGTCTAACCACTGGAAGGAAATCATGGAGTATGCTAGGATTGGGGTACCACAGTTTGACGGTCAAAACTATGACTTATGGAGCAGACGAATGAAAACATATGTATAGGCACAGGGATTCAATGTTTGATGAGTATTAGTAGATGGATACAAAGCACCAACCACTCCCTCGACAGATAAGGATCAAAAGAAACTTGAAGACAATGATTCTAGTCATTGTTCAAAAGGTACTGAGATCTCTCCCTATGAGATATGATCTGAATATTTAAAACCTGGAAGAGAGAGAAGATATAGACACCTTGAGCATGGATGAGTTGCATGGGATACTCACAGCGTACGAGATGAGGACAAATCAAGAAAATCCAGTCATGAAGGAAGCAGCATTCAAGGCATCAAAGAAGATAAAGAAGAAAGATAAACATAAGGCAAAGTCAAATTATAGTTGCAATGATGATTCAGAGGAAGATGACGAGGTGTCTCACTTCGTCAGAAAGTTGAAAAAGGGAACCAGCAAATACAAAGGTAAGCTTTCATTGATTTGTTTTAATTGTGATGGCATTGGTCATTTTGCTAATAAATGTCCTTATAAGAAAAAGAAAAGAAATGAAGAAGAAAATGACCCTAAAAAGAAAAAGAAAATTCAAAAGAGTAGAAGAAATAAAAAGAAGTTTTTCAAGAAAAGTCTTTGCACCAAGGAAGACAGTTTCTCTTCAGATGAAAATGAAGTCAGTGGCAATGATACAGAAGGGGTATTATTCGTGGAAATAGAAGACTCCGATGAAAAAGGCTCCAAGGAAAAAAAATCAAGAGGAAGAAGTCGATTACAGAGAAGAATTATTGAGTGCCATAGAAGTTATTAAAATAGAAAAGAAGAAAAACAAGTCACTCTAGGAAGAACTAACTCGGAACTCCAAAAAAGTTGAGCAGAGAATCACGAAGCTAAAACTCCATGCAAAAGAAGATAAGAGAATTAAAGAAGCACTCAAAGGGAGGTTAGAAGAAAGAGACAGGACCATTGAAGGCTTGTAAGCTGAGATAGTCACTCTAAGAAAAGATCTTCAGAAGAGAGACATGCAGCAAAACAACACCAGGATATTAGATAATATCATTAATAGTCAAAGACCTTACTATGATAGATCTGGATTGTGATACAATCAGACACAGACAGAGAAAGGTTCAAGTTCCAAAATGACATAACAAGAATCTATGCAAAAGGTGTTAGAGGTCCCTCAAAAGAATAAGACAAGAAAAATCAAGGGGAAGATTAAAGAGACACTGCACCACCTAGAAGATTCAGAAGTCAATATCAGCAGCAACCAGTTATAGAAAGATCTCAAGAAGAAGAAGGATTCAAAGAGCGACACCATTCAAAAGATCTTCCACTCCCAGGTATCAAACTATTTTTCTTGGTTCATGTTATTCATGTTATAATTTTGGGCACAAAGATATGAATTGTAGAGACAATACCCAAATTAGAAGTAATGATTAGGGTTATACAATAAATAGTTATCCAAGAAGATCTCATGAAGCACAAAATAGAAGCTACAACAGATTTGGATCATTAAGTGATGAGGTAGAATGTTACAAGTGCAACAACTTTGGACATATGGCTAGATATTGCAGACTCATTATTCCTCCAAAAGAACCAAAGCAGAATATCAATAGTCATAAGCAGAAACCAAAAATGATACGGATAAGAAAGCATGATCAATTCAACATTGGAGAATGCAATCTTTCTCTACAATCTCAACACAAGAAACATGGATGATACATTGACAATGGATGCTCAAAGCATATGACAGGTGATAAAGATAGGTTTCTGACAGTGAAGAGGGAAAGAGATAGATATGTTTCATTTGGGAATGACAACTTAGCCAGGATCATTGGAAAGGTCATAGTCAAGTTTGAAAGTAAGGATGCCACGGCTGAAAATGTTTTACTGGTCGAAGACATGAAACACAATCTGCTAAGTGTAGCTCAAATGTGTGATCAAGGACACATATTTGTGTTTGATTCAAAGAAATGTGAGATAAGGAAAGAAAAATCAGGAAAGTTGGTAGCTACAACTGTAAGGACTCCAAATATATATATATGTTCTAAATGAAATAGGAAAGGAAAGATGTTCCTTAGGAAAGGATGATGAAAATTGGCTCTGGCACAAAAGAATGGGTCACATAAATTTTGATAATCTTGTCAAAGTCGGCAAAAAGGAAGCAGTAAGATAAATGCTAATATCTTGAAGCCAACAAACATTCTATGTAAGCATTGTCTACAGGAAAAACAGACCAAGACAAAGTTCAAATCAAAGGAATATTGCACAACAAAACCACTAGAAATTGTACATATTGATCTGGTTTGACCGAGAAGAAAAAAAGGATTGAAAGGTGAACAGTACTTCATGCTACTAGTTGATGACTATACAAGAATGGTTGTAGTTTAGTTTCTAAAAAACAAGTCAGAGGCATTTGAAAGCTTCAATACATACAAAGAGATGGTTGAAACTGGAGAAAAAGTTGAAAATAAATGTTTGAGATCATACAATGGATAAGAATTTACATCAAAGGAATTCATGGAATTTTGCATCAAGCATGGGATAAAAATCCAATTCTCAGTAGCTAGGACACCTCAACAAAATAGAGTTATTGAAAGGAAGAACAAAACAGTACCGGAAATGGCCAGAACCATGTTAATGGATTCCAAGTTGACAGATGTCTTTTGGGTACAAGCAATGCATACAGCAGTTCACATTCAGAACAAAGGGATTCCCACAAATAACAGTGATAAGACTCCATACGAGCTATGGAAAGGAAGACCAGCAAATGTAAATCACTTCAGAGTTTTCAGAAGAAAATGCTACATCAAAAGAGAAGATGGCATAATTGGAAAATTTGATTCTCGAGTCAATAAAGGCATATTGGTTGGGTACTCAAGCAAAAGGGAAGCATACAAATGTTTCAATCTGAGACTCAACAGAATAGTGTAAAGCACCAATGTGACGGTTGATGAGACAGATGGTCGAAAGATAAAAGAAAGTAGCAAATATTCAATGGAACATGATCACAAAGAAGATTTTAAAGAAGAAGTAGTATATAAAAAAGCAGATGAAGAAGAAGAGAAGCCAGAAGCAGAGCAAGAACAACAAGATCTTCAAGTACCTCCAAAGATACCCAACAGACGAGTGCAAAAAAATCATCCATAAGAACATATTATTGGGAATAAAGATGCAGGAGTTGAAACCAGAAGAATAATTCGTTCACCAAAACAGCAGCACCTAGCACTACTATCTACTATTGAGTCGACCAATTTTGAAAAAGCCAACAAGGATGAATTCTGGATCAAATCTATGGATGAAGAGTTAAACCAGATAGAAAAGAATGACACTTGGGAATTGGTTCCAAGGTTGAAGAACAAGAATATAATCTTTACAAAGTGGGTCTTCAGGAACAAATTGAACGAGGACAGACAGGTTACCAGGAAAAAACAAAGATTGGTATGCAAAGGATACTCTCAAGTTGAAGGTATAGATTTTGAAGAGATGTTTTCCCCAGTTTCCAGGATGGAAGCAATCAGATTGATACTAGCTTATGAATGCTCCAAGAATATTAAAGTGTATCAGATGGACGTGAAATCCGTATTCCTAAATGGAGATATAGAGCAAGAATTTTACATTGAGCATCCCTAAGGATTTCAGTAGACAGAAAATGAAGGATGTGTCTGTAAGTTGAAGAAAGCACTATATGGACTCAAGCAGGCACCTAGAGCATGGTATTCTAGACTGGACAGATATCTACAGCAGCAAGGATTCAAGAAAGGAAATTCAAACAACAATCTCTACATAAATATTGATCAAGACATTATATTAATCATTGAAGTTTATGTAGATGATATCATCTTCAAAAGTGATGATGACAGAATGAGTCAGAATTTTTCCAAAGACATGCAGCACCTGAATTTTTCCAAAGACATACAGCACGAGTTTGAGATTTCATTGCTTAGAGAATTAAATTTCTTCTTGGGACATTAGATATGTCAAAGAAACAAAGGTATCGTCATCTCTCAGGAAAAATATTTCAGAGAAATGTTGAAGAAGTTTGGAATGATAGATTGCAAATCAGTCAGTGCTCCTATGCAAACAAGTTGCAAGTTAAGTCATGATGATTATTCCAAGGATGCAGATCAGAGGCAGTATAGATCAATGATTGACATCTTACTCTATGTGATAGCTTCCAGACCAGATGTGATGTAAATAGTGGACAAGGTGCAAGGTTTCAAGCAACACCAAATGAATCATGTGTTTTGGCAGTAAAGAGGATATTTAGGTATCTCAAAGGGACAGAAGAGTTTGGTTTATGGTATCCAAAAATGAAATATCTGTCTCTTGTGGCCTACACAGATGCATATTGGGCAGGTTGTGTTGATGATAGAAGAAGTACAAGTGGAGAATATTTCTACTTGGGTGAGTGTCTGGTAATATGGATAAGCAAGAAACAGTGATCAGTATCTTTGTCCACAACAAAGGCAGAATACATTGCAGCAGCAACTTGTTGTACTCAGGTTCTTTGGATGAAGCATACATTGCAGGATATGCAAGTAAAGTATGATGAGCCTATTTCAATACTTTGTGACAACACCGGCGCCATCAGTATTTCAAAGAATCCAGTGATGCACTCTAAGACTAAGCACATTTTGATCAAGTATCACTTCTTACAGGAACAGGCTACAGAGAAGAACATCAAGCTAGAGTATGTCGGGACAAAGGAGAAGATTGCATATATCTTCACCAAACCGCTTGCAAGGGAACCTTTCGAGTATCTGATACAAAAACTTGGAGTAGTTTCTGCCCCACATTGATCCACTCAGCATCAAGCTTAACTGGACAGCGGGAGAGAAACAAAACTCTTGAAAAAGTTAAAGTAACAAAACTTTTGAATGTTTTTCATATATACATCAAGGAATTACACGAGGAAGCACCATGAAGAGAAAATTTTGTAGAGTTAGTAGAGCATTGTAGATAGAGTGAGCAGCCTCGGATGAGGAGTACCCTTTTCCATTGATGTCAAAGGGGGTGTAACGGCCCCGTCGTTACGACAAAAAAAGCGACGTACAACAGGTTAAAAATATGTGTTAGGAAAATGAAAACATCACAATTAATAGAAACATCATCGACACATCATTCACATATATTAACGAAACGTATTAATGTATTAACAATCAATCACAACACAATCTTGACACATCATCACCATGAACCATGACACTATATCGACTTATTAACACATTAATTGACAGTAGCCCAACATCATTGCATTCTACATTTAATAACGACCATAAACAGTATGAATCATAAACGCTCATCTCATCTCATAAGGTCAATCATCAAATAACATTGAGATAACATGAGATAACATAACGAATCATAAGGATCATAAAGATAATCACATGAGATACTACCTGCCCAACCTACCCTATAAGGTTAGGACCTCCAAGACACATAAGCAACTCTCAAGCCCAGGTTCCAATTGATTTTAACCATTTAAGGTCTCAAGATTGGCGATTGTTCTGAAGAACAAGGAGGTGTCTAAACCCCGCTAAATCAATCACATCACATATCTCTAGACTAGACCATCAATCACACATCGAAAAGTTTCACTAGCGCAAGAGTAAGCTAGTTACTTATTCAACAAGTATCAACATCTTTCATGGCGCATTAATCAAATTACTTAATCATGTACACATCAACAATTAAATGACGCAAGAGCGACAACTTTAACATAATCACACGTCAACATACTAAAGGCGCAAGAGTATTCTTAACCTTATTGCATGGCATGAGGGAGTCTAACTACTTAACTAGTCAGACATCAATATTACAATCAAGGCGCAAGTAATCTAAGCACATTTAAAATTCAAGGCGTAAGAGAATTATTAGGTTTATTCCAAGGTGTAAAAAGGAAACAAAGTTGAACACAATCATGCTATCACCTGATTAGAATTATTAAAAGGCGTGCAAGTAATCTAAGTACTTAATTAATCACCTACCATAATTTACACATCACCTTAAATTAAGGCGCAAGAGTAAAAACAATTAATTCATTGTGCATGAGTCCTAAGGTCTAACAATCATTCACTTTCATGATTTCATTGCGCGCAAGAAGTCTAATCACGCTTCAATCATACCTCAACAAAATTCAATGATAGCAATAATAAGGGTCAGTCTGAAGAAATCAATTGTAAAATACAGTTTAAGCTAGGTTGTCCCTTACCTTATAACATTTTTGGAATTTATTTTAACAAAATTAGGGCATGTTAAATAATCAAGTTGTGTTGGCACTACTTTAGCTGGAATAATCATCATCCTTATTATTTACAATGACAATATTGTTCTTGTAGTGAGGAACCCCTATGATCACCCACTAAGAATTCTCAAAGACTTAACTTGCAATACTAGTATGTAATAAATACTTATAAGACAAATGTTATGATAATGAATTCCAAGAAAATCAATTACCCTAATTTTTGGAAGGACAATATAACAAGTTAATGAATGTTAATTCATACAATTATATTAGAGTTGACAATTACCAAAATATGAATGTAACTGTACTAAAGAGAAAATGACTATCTTATATAGATGTTAATTTTGAAACTATAACATCTTAAAAGGATCTTGGAGGAAAATTGAGCAAATTTAGAAGCATTTGTAATCTATAATCTTGAATTTAAAACAATGCATCGTGGTCTAACTACTAGGGGTGGAAAAGGTTGAGTGTTAAGACATCGTTGGGGATTAACGCATGAGGATAAGGGTCAAAGGCACTGAGAGTAACAATCCAATAATTTTGCAACCTGCACTGTGGCAAGGGAAATAATTCGTTGAGCGTGAAGGAGAGTAAAAGTTGAGTAAAAAATAAATGACATCGCAGCACGAACAATGGTGGAGAGTGAAATTCGTGGTGCGAAATTTAGAGAAACTTTGAGTAAGAACTTAATGAGGTCGCATCACGAATAGTGGTGGAGGGCGAAGTTAGTTGTGTGAAATTAAAGAAAAATAGATTATTGAGGAGGAAACGCAGAGCACAAGGAATAACTCGCTCATAGAGAATACCCTCGTTGGAAAGAAAGCAAGTAAATGACATTGAGGTAATCTCGGGATGAATGCAATCAGAAATAATAAGAAGGGCGAGTTATAAGAACGAAAAGTTGGGTAAAAACGCAAAGTTTTAACCCTGGTAAAAATGTTGGGGATGGAGAAAATCGCCTGGATTCTCCTGATGAAAACGTAGAGAAAAAATAGTTTATGCTGGCAAGAGAATGACAACGGGCTTCAAGATCTTCACAAGAAAAAAAAAACACAGGGTTAGATGACAATTGCGAGGGGAGGGGCACAAAGAGCAAGCCCGAACCTGTGGAGGTGAGCAAGAGGAGGAGGATGCGCTCAGCAAAGATCATTGGGAGAGACATGAATTCAAACACTGTTGGGCAGAAGGTTTTAGCCTATGATTGGATCGTTAAACTCAGAGTTATGGATGGAAAAAAAAGCAGGGATAAGCATAAGTAAAACATGTTGAGAGCATAAAATCCATTAATGCAGAGACATGGTATAACACTAAGACAAGGGGGAATATATAGAGATATATCCAGCAAATGCAGGGAGGGAGATTTGTTTTGCTGAGAAAGGGAAAAACGCAGAGATTCACTAGAACAATGCCCAGAATAACATGTTGGGCGAAATGTGCAAGGAAGAAGGGACATAGAGGTGAAACACATAAAAAGTAAAACGTCATGGTGAAGTGGGATAGATGCCCGGATGAATATATGTTGGGAAAATCTAGACGATTAGCAAAGGTAAAATGAAACAAAATAAAAGTTTGGGTGAGGCAAGAGGCATAGAGTCGGGCCCCCTTACATCAACGTGGAGGAAAACGAAAATAATTCTCAAGGACTCAATCCCTTAAATTAGAGCAAGGGTTTCGCCAAGGGAAAAACAAATATTTAATCAACGATTACAATCTTCTCTCAGAGAAAGGGTGGTGGAAAGAAAATAGCGAGTGAGAAATTCCAAAATTCATAGAACGCAAATCCATCTAACATTATTCCAAACTACACTACATCAAGCATCTTGCCAACTAAATTCAAAATCAATTACATAAATTTTAACTCAATTAAAAATGTGAAATCGACCGTGAGTACCGGGGAAATTGCTTGTTGATGTTCTTCGGCAGCTGGCCCTCCTCCTTGTTCCCGCTTGCTAATCGTTGAGACCTCACCGGTATCTCCCATCCAACACTAGGGGTACTCTTCTTCCCCCTGATCCCCCTGAGCCGCAAAAGGGCCACGCACACAAAACTAGAGAAAAAGATAGCTCCCAGCTCACTTCGCGAGGTCGAGCTACCACTCTCTATTCGAGCTGGGTGTCCCAACTCCCACAAGAAAAATCATTCAATGAAATTCCAGCAATATAACCTTACGCATACCAGTCGTGATCCATTCCTCTTCTCTGTCATTATAGAGTTATTCTTAGTGACCACTTGTCAATTGCACGTTAAATTATTTTTATTAAATTTTAATTAGGAAATACTCTCCCCCATACACTTGTCATTTGATCCCTTAGTTGCACCAGAAATTCATTTATTTAATTAAATTAATTGTCAATTTCCCTCACCCATCCTAAAATCACTCCTAAAAACGCTCCTTGATGTCCCTTTATTCCTTCTATTTCATTTTATGACTAATGCCTTTCTAAAACTTAGTTGTGTTTTATTTAAGAAAGTTCTCTAGATTAGATTCCTTTCTATGTTTCCACATTCATTTTTGCATTTGTTTCCCTTTTTTGTCTAAGTTCCAAATTAACACGTCTTGCACATAAACAGTGATTAATTCTTAGATGATTTATTTCTCTTTTAAATTCTTAACTTGATTTTTCTTCATCCCCCTTTTATTAATTGATTAATTAGTTTTTAGTCCTCTTACCCTATTTAGACCTAGGCTTTAATTTCAAGTATGCTTAGCATTTTTTTAAGGGAATTTTATAATTAATAAAAGTTTACAACATTTATTTTAAGGTTGACCACGTCAAAATAAAATATTGTTTTCTAGGCACCTAGGTTCATTGACTCACCCATGTTTGAAAAAAAATCGTGATGTGCGCTTCAAGATGCACTACGTGCTCCAAAGGTGTCACTCACCTTTATTCATGTTTTATTTATGCAATGTTCCCTTCAAGACGCACTATGTGCTCCAAGGGTGCCAGTCACCTTTGACTGATTTTGGTAGACGTCCAACCCTTGGAGTCAATACTCCATCAAGCGATCGTGTAGGAGACTAAGGGCCTCTAAGGAATAAGGACCCTGCCTTATTGTACACCCCTTAGAATCTTCGTGAGCGATTATCTCAGTCTGCCCTCACGACATCGTGGATCTCTCAAACTAGGAAATCGTTAACCTACAATTCGAGCAACAGCGGGAGTGCTAGTAGGTTGTGGCAGGGTTTCTGCCACACATCTCCCTCAATATATCTGGTTGTTGTGCATGACCCCTTTACTCCTAATGTGAGTTTGATTAGCAAGCAATCGTCAGTCTGCATCCATCAACAAAACATGTCAGCGATCCATAAACCCATCATAATATACCCAATCATATGTCAGATATGCATAAACAGAAATACCCAAACCATATATGGTCCACTCCCTGACACGATTTGGAGTCCAAGGAGGTCTATCGATGCCATCGACATCCTTAATCTGTCAAGAGTCTTTCACACTTAGGAGAAACCCATCAATAGCACCTATCTATACATAAATAACATAACATCATAATCCACAATCTCATCATCAGAATCCATAAGCAAAGAAGACAATCATATAATGAACCAGATCACTTGCACGCAAGTTTCCTCAAAGAATAAGTAAAATCATGTGTGTGCAAGAGCGGGATGTTACAGGGGGGGAGATAAAGAGTAAGGCATGCAGTCAGGGGGAGCAATGGTCACAGGGGGAGCATGAGCATAAGGATTGACATTCCTAAGTGTTGTCATCAATGTCAAAGGGAGAGATTGTTGGAAAGTGGTTTGTTGGTTGTCATTGATGTCAACCTTTGGAGAGTGATCTTGGAGAATGATATCAACCCTTAGAGATCGATGTCAATCCTTGAATAATTCTGGTAGCATATTCCGATAGTCCCGATGGTGTGGTTTTGTAAACCAAATTTGAATGAGGAATATAGAAATGAAGGACAATGTAAATGTCGGCATGACCTTCATAAATGGATAGTACTTGTCGTGTTGTTTTCAGTGATATGTGAAACGCCACGTAGTTCCTCACAATTAGGGAGATAGGGCCTTGTAAATTTGGAAGTGCGGTTAAGAAACCCTAGTTGGTTACAAGTCAACTAGTCAAATGGGTAAAGTTGTTGTAACAAGAAAACCCTAGAAGCCCTAAAGTAAGGAGAATAGTTACCTAGCACAAGTATATAAACACCTTAAGGAGTCATTCACAAATACAATTCACACTTATTCTTTGATAATCTATCTTGTGATCTAGTGAATTTGTTATGGTCTAGTATTGTGATCTTTTGGCTAGTTTGTGATAGAGAATTCTAAGTTAGCGAAGCGGGAGAAGTGTGAGATTCTCGGGATTGCAGAAGAGAATGGGAGAAACTGAGGAAACCCTAATTTAGGTCATCCTCGCAGGTCAACCCATACTTGTCTAGAGAGGCCCTCACGGGTTTTCCTATATCTGTCAAGCGAGGCATCCTTGTGGGTCATCTAGTGTTTATCTAGCGAGGAACTAGTAAATTTGGTGTAAATGTTAGTACTAGGTCCCTGAAGTCTAAATAAAATACACGGGTCAGCATTCTACAGGTTCAAGTCAGCTACAGAAGCTCTAATATGGTTATATGTTTGTTTTGATGGTTACTTTTTCATATGATATGGTGAATGCTTGAGGCATTCTTGGTATTGTTGGCCTTGTACTTGGATATGGTATATGGTTGGTTGAATGATGATCACTCATATGTTTGGGACAACATTGATGTTATTCTTATAGCTCACATCTTGAGTTTCTTGTACATGGTTGAGGGATATTCATGTTGTATGGTGATGTATGCATGAGGGGCATGCATAGGTTTTTTGAGATGCTTCATTGATGACATGGTACAGATCTGCATAAGGTTGATGATATGGTATATGGAATAGGTTGTACATGGTTGATACTCTAGTTCATGATTCACTATTCATTGTTGATATATATTTTGGTTCATGATTGATGCATGAGATAGTATGTATATTGGTATACATTTGATGCATGGTATGATACAGGTGTTGGGGGGAGAATGTTGGACATTGGATTCAGTGCTTCCTGCGAGTTTTGCAACATGGGTTAACCCCCTCTCGTGGATCCTAACTCTGGCGATTGTGGCGGAGATTAACGCATGTCAGTTTTGGACTAACGACAATCGTAGTCCAACATTCCACACTTCTCCCCTTTTTGTTTCCTTGTATTTTCGGTCTTTGTACATATTGACCCAAGAAGGTCTTGTACCTCATTTCATGGGAATAAGGGATTGAAGGCTCGGTGGCTTGTAGCTGACAAAAGATAAAATCCATACATTATCCTCTAGATGCTCTCCCTAAGGTCATGAAAGCAACGAAATGCTTCTCCATAAAAATCAAGGACCTATAAAACAAAACACATAATTAATAAATGCCCCACTTGTTGAGGGGATGCATTTTGTGGTGTCTTTTACTTTCCTTGCACATGAAACTATGTGTGTTCCTAGCTTCGAGTGGCATTATGGTGCTCCTTACTTTCCATTGCACATAGCACTCAATGCCTTGGACCCTAATCAATTAATGGAAAATAAAGGGCTTGGAAAAAGATTGCATTGCAAACGAGGATGCAACACACCCTCTACAAAGGTACCCATAAATGAGACAATATGAGCCCTTGTATGTCAAGAAACCCCATGCCCAAAAGTCACACCCCACATCCACCTCATACTCTTCTACATGACTTAGAGAGGGTTGTTAAAATAATAGGTGTGCTTGTTTCACCATAGACAATATCACTATATTTTCACCCAACCATAGGCACAAAGGCCACCCCCAAGCAGCTTAACCTTAACAGACAGAATAATTCTGAAAGAAATCACTAGAACCAATAGCCAACAAAAGTAGCGTACCTCTCTCCAAATCTAGCGTACCAAGCAGAAAGTCCAAACCATAACCAAAGACCAAGTCACCACTGCAACAGCTACAACACTCCACCAGTCATGTACACCACTTGTCCTTATGCAGTTGTGAGAGTGAGTGAGTGCAAATGAGCTCAAGCGCCCTCTATTTATAGTCCTCCAAGTGACCTAAATAGGTCGACTTCTTCTTCTAGAGGATAATAATTTAATATAAATTATTCTCTTGAGTCGACTTGTCTTCTAGGGTTATTACCCAACTATTTAGGGTTTCTCTTGCTTCCTGGAATATTCTAGTCTTGTCAAAGGTTACATGTAGATATTAATACCTCCCAAAGCTACCGTAACATCAACACTCCCTCCTAGGTAGTGAGGTATTACAGGCAATGGTCTTGAGCACAAATAGACCATTCATCCAGTAGAAACACCAATAGCCACACAGGTTATCTCATGATCACACATCATTATCCAACACTAGTGATAGTCTCAATGACAATCAAATTGCCATCCAATAGAACACAACTGTGACTATACATAGTAGTACACAACTATTATCCAGTGGTATACAACCACTCCTAGTAGCACACATCTACTAACCAGTGATATATAGTCACTACCAGTGGATCACATCCACCACAGTAGCATACAACTACTGTTCAGAGACATACAGTATCCACAGCAATCAAATCCTATCATATGATATCATCCTGCATCAACAATGTCATCATCTGCATCACCTCTAAGTTGTACTAGCATGATGCAAATGCATCATTTCTAAGTTGTATTGTCATGATATGGAGTATCATCTACATCATATCTAAGTCATACTAGCATGAACATAACTAGCATGATGCCAATGCATCATCTCTAAGTTGTATGTCCACCTCTAAGTTGTACTCGCATGATGTAGATCAGTGCCTCACTTTGTCACCTCTAAGTTGTATGATCATCTCTAAGTCGTACTAGCATGACTTATCTAGCATGATGCCAATGCATCTTATCTAAGTTGTATGTCACATCTAAGATGTACTCGCATGATCATATCTAGCATGAAACGAGCCCTATTGTATCATCTCTAAGTTGTATGATCATCTCTAAGTCGTACTAGCATGACATATCTAGCATGATACCAATGCATCATATCTAAGTTGTATGCCACCTCTAAGTTGTACTCACATGATGCGGCTCACCAGCATCATCTCTAAGTTGTACTAGCATGAACATAACTAGCATGATGCAAGCATCGTCTCTAAGTTGTATGTCCACCTCTAATTTTTACTAGCACAATGCTCCTCGAGCCATTGTATCAACAACTCCAACCATTTGTATTGTATTTGAGTTGTACTAGCATGATCATATCTAGCATGATGCAAGCATCATATCTAATTTGTATGATCACCTCTAAGTTATACTAGCATGATACAGATCCGCAGCTCACTAACATTCCATGATACCACATATTAGTACCCCCTCCCAACCGAGGAAGTCATCTCATGTCTTTCAACCAAGGGACCAATATCCACGAGCCCCATCTTGTCACTCAAGTATGAAAATTTTATCTTGGACAAAGGCTTCGTCAAAATATCTGCAGTCTGCTCATCAGTGGAGATATACTGGAGAACTACTTCTCCCCTCTAGAATTTATCACGGAGAAAATAATACTTTTATCTCAATGTGCTTTGACTTGTCATGGAACAATGAGTTCTCTGGGAGCTTCACATAGCTCTGGTTATCACAATACATCACGGTTGAATCCAGCACCTGATCAAACAATCCAGAAACCAACTTATGTAGCCACACTGCTTTCGTACAAGCATCACAAGTTGCAATATATTTTGCTTCCGCAGTGTTGAGTGCAACAGACTTATGTTTTTTGTTATCCCATGAAATCATAGTAGAACCCAAACTGAAACATAGTCTAGAAGTACACTTTCTATCTTTTGCATTCCCTGCCCAATCTGAATCGATAAATCCATGTAGCTTTACTTCACTATTTGAGTCATATCTCAAACAATACATTATCGTCCCACAAAGATATCTCAAGATATGCTTTGCAGCCACCCAATGCTATTGTCTAGGTTCCACCTAGAGCTGGATCAACATGTTCACAACAAAGAAAATGTCTGGCCTAGTATTTACCAAATACATCAAGGAGCCAATTAACTGTCGGTACAGGGACGAGTCTATTGGATCAGAATCAAAGTCTCTCAATTTCCTCAAATCTGTTACCATGGGATTTGCCATGGATTTAAAATCCATTATCCCAAACTTTTGAAGGATCTTTACAATGTACTTCCCTTTTCCTAGGAAGACTTCACCACGCTTCTTCCACACTTCTAGTCCCAAGTAGTAGTGCATGAAACCAAGATCATTCATATCAAATTTAGTGGATAGTTCCTTCTTACATTGAATAATGAGAGGCTTTGCACCTGTCAGGAACAGGTCATCAACATATAATAGTAGAATAACAGGTGCATTATTCACAACCTTGTAATAGTGATTTGGATCAGCGTGACTCTTGGAAAATCCAAGTCTCGTCAAATAACTATCAATGTGTGCATACCAAGTCTTGGAACTTGCTTGAGTCGATAGAAGGCCTTCTTCAATCTGCATACATGGGTTTCTTTTGCGTGTACCTAAAAACCTTGAGGTTTCTCTATATATACTTCCTCAATCACTCCATTGAGAAAGGTGGTCTTTACATCCATCTTATGTAAGCTCCAACCCATGGAAGTTGTTAGAGATATTATCAATCTGATATATGTATATCTAGCAACTGAAGAAAACGTCTCATCGTAATTTTCTCCCTCCTGCTAGGACAACCCTCTAGCCACAAATATTGCCTTGTACTTATCAATACTTCCATCTACAACATGTTTTATCTTATAAACCCACTTTGAAGTGACTACAGACTTCTCTTTAGGTCTCGACACAACTTCACATACATCATTCTTCATGATGGATTGGTATTCTTCCATCATGGCCTCCTTCCATTCTTTCTTCTTAATTGTTTCCTCAAAGGTGGAAGGTTTTGCATTAACCAAACTTGTCATGAGTGTCGCATAACTAGTGAACCTTTTGGATTTATTTCTTTGTATGAAAGTACCAGTGGGACCCTTATGCTTTTCTGCTTCTTGCAAAATAGTTTCAAGCCATGTTGGTCTTTTTCTTGTCTTAGGTATAATAGTTGGCTCCACATATTCATGTGGTGTTTCTTTTTCTTCATTAGATTGTTATGGAGAACATGTACTTTCTTCTTTTGTATCTTCATGTCCCTCTTCTTCATTGGATTCTATAGGTTCTTCTATAGACTTCTTAAATGCAATCCTTTCATTAAAAGTTACGTCTCTACTTATTTCAATCTTCTATTGACCTGGAACATAGGTTCTATATGATTTTGATGATTCACTATAACCAATGAATATTCTTCTCTTTCATGTGGGTTCCAACTTCTTTCTTTTATCCTTGGGAACATGAATGTATACAGGACATCCAAAGATTCTCAAGTGTTCAACGATTGGCTTCTTTCCTGAGAAGGCTTCTTCAAGATTCATGTTCTTCAATATTCTATGTGGACTTCTATTCTGAACATAAACAGTTGTCATAGTTGCTTCTCCCCATAGAAACATAGATAAGTTATGATCATTCACCATTGCCTTGATTGATTCTTTAATGGTTTTATTCTTTCTTCCGGCCGCATCATTTTGTTGTGAATTGTGAGGGACAATGAGCTCCCTCTTAATCTCACCTTTTTTACAAAAGGAAATGAGCTCCTTGGAGGTGTATTCTCCTCCATTATCATATCTCATTGTCTTGATCTTCTTATCTGTTAGGTTCTCTACTCGACCTTGAATTCTTGGAATTTGCTAAATACTTCAGCCTTAGTCTTTAACAGATTCAACCATGTCTTTCTTGAGAAGTCATCTATAAACATTACATAGTAAAGAGATCCTCCTAGAGACTTCACTGACATAGATCCACATTCACTTGAATGTATTAGGTCTAAGATCCATTTGGATCTATTCTCACTGCTTGGGAAAGGTTTATTAATGTTCTTCCCAAGTGCACATCCTCTGCACACACCTTCATGTACTCACTGTAATTCTAGTATGTCTAAAATCATCTATTTCAGGGATGGAAAGGCTTGATAGTGAAGGTGAGCATACCTTATATTCCATAACTAACTAAGGTTGATTTTTTCATGTACTATGGATTGAGTATTCTGACCTAGGAGTTTATATAGCCTTCCTTCACGGGTTCCAATAACTCTAGCATTTTCTATCTTGGAGTCTTTAGACCATACAAGAACTTTTCCATCCACAAAAGCTACTCTCTCTCTCCTTTCTCTTCTAAACAGGAAATAGATACTAGATTATTTTTCAAACCAGGAACATATAAAAAATTAATAAGATGGATAGATGATCCAAATGGATGTCGGTGGCCTCCCACCTATTCCAACTAGCTCATTTTGGCAGTTTTCCAGTCTAGCAGTTTTTTCCCTAGTTTTTGGGTCCCTGACTTTCGGGGCCGTTTTGAGACCCTAAACAACATTTTTTAGGGCTCGCCACAGTCAAAATAAGTTTTACTAGATAGAAACAAAATGTGTAGTCCTCGGATAGACCTTTCCAACGGGTTATCATGCGTCTAAAACATAGATCATATGCAAAAGTTACGACCCCGGGAAGTTGATGTACTAACTTACCCAAACGGGGCCCACGTGACTTTTGGCGCTTCATCTCCTAGGGTTAGGTTTTTTGGATGTCTAGGGTTTTTGACAATCCTGTTTATTGTAAAAAGGCGTTCAGAGCCTCATTGTAATCATCTTCTTGCAAAAGAGTGTAGTCGTCACATCTCTTCTGAGATATAAGCCATCGCCATTCTAGCAAGCTTGTCTCCACTGCATTTTACAGTTTCAGCTTATTTCCTTATTGAATAGAAACTAGTTTTACTATATATCTATTATTATGTGTTAAGAATCTTTTGATAATAATCTGTATAGGTGGGAGGCCACCGACATCCATCTAGATCAATAGAGTTACATGATTCCATTTTGATAGTAGTTTGTCCAATTCCCTTGACTGCATAATGTTAATGTTTAAGCCATTATTACAGATGTTTGCATTTCATTAGATAACAATAGCATAATCCAAGATCACTAAGAAATACACAATCACAAGAGACACAGCATTTATCCTGGGAAACCCTCTAGGGGGAAGAAAACCCAGCAAAACTTCCTTAATATAGATATCCAATACAATGTCGAGAGATCTCTTAAACTAATACAGAAAGTCCTCTCCCAGATATGCGCCACTCTCTCTCTCCTTCTTCTCCGGTAGCAGATCTGAACTTGTTTCTCAAAATGAGCAAGTGAGTTGTGTCTAAGTGAGGCGCTAGCCTCCTTTATTTATACAAGTCTGGCACGTGTGAAGTGTCTCTACACTGGCAGGGTCGACTTCTCAAACTGGGTGGGTAAACCCACCTTTATTATATTTCTGGGCCTCTTTAATATCTGTTGGGGCCGACTTCTTATTCTTCCTATTACAATTGTCTTTTGACCAATCTGCAAAAGGGGATTTGGTCCTATTACAATAGCCGACATGATCAATCCACAATGGGGATTGATCCTATGAATAATATATCAATAATACTAAGAATACTCTTTGCAGTTACATTATTTCAACACTCCCCCTTAACAAGAAGGGTATTCTTCAGTAGCATCATGCGAGAGAGAGAGGACATCATCATCAACAGCATCAAGTGGGTGAGAGGACAGCATCATCAATATCATCTTGAAACACTAATTGGTGTATCTATAAATCATCGGAAGTTTTCTTCATCGGCAGCATCGTCATTCTCAAAGGAATTCCATCATCATCTGCATCAATATGTATTAGTATAAAAATTGATACATCATCATCATCACAGCACAAGGTTGGCTCATCATAATACAAGACTGGCTTTACATCATAGTTGTCAAGCTGGAAGCTCAGTACTTGTCTCATCTCAATGTCTTGCTTTACGTCAGAGCACTTAGGCTGGAAGCAAGATACTTGTCCTGCTTTACGTCACAGCACTTAGGCTGGAAGCAAGATACTTGTCCTGCTTTACGTCACAATCATCCGGTCGGAAGCAAGATACTAGACTGGCTTTATGTCACAACTATCCAGCCGGAAGCTCAGTGCTAGTCTCATCACATCATCTTGCTTTACGTCTGACAACTAGGTCAGAAGCAAGGAACACATCTCATCTTACTTAACGTCTGACAACTAGGTCAGAAGCAAGGAACACATCTCATCTTGCTTTACGTCTGACAATTGGATCAGAAGCAAGGAACACATCTCATCTTCCTTTACGTCTGACAACTGAGTCAGAAGCAAGGAACACATCTCATCTTGCTTTACATCTGACAATTGGGTCAGAAGCAAGGTACACGTCTCATCTTGCTTTACGTATGACAATTGGGTCAGAAGCAATTTACACATCATGCTTTACGTCAGAACCACAAGGTCGGAAGCAGGGAGCATCTCATCATAGCAACTACTCCCCCTTTCGAGGAAGGTCCTTTCGGACTATGCCAAGCTTATCTCGAAAGTACTCAAACTTCACACGAGATAGGGTCTTGGTTAACACGTCAAGAACTTGTTCATCCGTGCTAATGTACTGGAGCTTTAAGGATCCTCTCTGTACCATGTCACGGATGTAATGATAACGGATCTCTATGTGCTTTGATCTGTCGTGGAATACAGGATTCTCTGTCATCTTTATGCAGCTCTGGTTGTCACATAGAATCAAGGTTGTTCTCATCTCTAAGTCAAATAGGTCGGTCAGCAACTTTCGAAGCCATATAGCTTTGTAGTTGGCAGAACATGCAGCAATGTATTATGCTTCTTCTATGCTAAGAGCAAAACTAGATTGCTTCCTACTCTGCCACGAGATCATAGTTGATCCCAAACTGAAACAGCATCCTAAAGTGCTTTTCCTGTCAGAAACACTTCCTGCCCAATCTGCATCAGTATATCCACTCAATGTGAAATGATGGTCTCCATCATAGCTGAGACCACAATCTATTGTACCTTTAAGGTACCCCATCACATGTTTTGAAGCCACTAGGTGAACACATCTGGGTTCTACTAGAAACTGACTCAAGGTGTTCATAGAAAAACAAATGGTTGGTCTGGTGTTCGTCGGGTACATCAGCGATCCAATAATCTGCCTATACAGTGTGGCATCAATCAATTCTGATGAAGTATCGACCAGCAGCTTCAGCTTCGCTTCCATGGGTGTATTCATGGGCTTGCATTCCAACATGTCGAATTTCTTAAGGATTTTGACTGTATACTTCCCTTGGTTAAGGAAGATCTTCTTGGGACTATGCCATACCTCAAGACCTAAGAAATAATGCATTAGGCCAAGGTCTTTCATTTCAAATTCCGAGGCAAGTCTCTTTTTACATTCAGTGATGAGATTTTCTTCTCTAGTTAAGAATAAGTCATCCACCTATAGCAATGAGATTACTAGCTCATTATTCATCATTTTGAAGTAGATATTTGAGTCTGATTTACTCTTGGTAAAGCCTAAGCTTGTCAAGAAACGGTCTATACGGCCATACCAAGCTCTAGGAGCTTGCTTCAATCTATATAAGGCTGTCTTCAATCTACAGACATGAGACTTCCTATCTTCAACCTCAAATCCTTGAGGTTGCTCTATATACACTTCCTCTTTGATAACATCGTTTAGGAAAGTTATCTTCACGTCCATCTGGTGCAGCTTCCACTTCATCTTAGCTGCAAGAGCTATAATGGTTCTGATCGAAGTGTATTTGG
>ML789758.1:234228-265352 GCA_009831015.1 Picea engelmannii | reverse complement strand
TTCTTCAAGCCTGGTACATATAGTACGTCCTTCATTTTTAGTGAATTCCCTAAATTCAGTTTATGGTTTGATTCTCCCACTCCCTTGATGGGATATTGGTAATCATCACCAAGTGTCACTTTCTGAGAAAACTTATTTTCTGAGATACAAGAGAGAATATTTCTTTGTCCCGTCATCTGCTTGGATGCACCACTATCAATGAGCCAAGTGTCCTCTCCAGGTGTTACAGATCCTTAGAGGGGCGAGATCAAGACATGGTCTTTGATCTGCTCTCTTATCATCTTTGCGGGTGGCTCCTCATCTTCGACTACATGGGCATGGAGCCTCTTATGTTTTCTCTTGTATTCTTCTCGTCTGGCTGGACAGAACTTCGCAATGTGTCCCATCTTGTCACAATGATAGCATTGTAACGATGAGTAGTCCCTTTCCTTTCGTTGTCCTCTCTTCTGAAATCTCCTTGGATGAGATTCTTTATGATTGAATTTATTTGATTGTTGAGGCTCTTTATGAGTCTCCTTTTGGAATTAGGGTTTCTTCCTTCCTCCTTTGGTGTGAGAAGTTAGGGCTTGATCATCATCCCTTGCTAGTAACGCTTCCCGATTCATTACTCTTGTTTCTTCTTGGATGCATTCTTCCCATAGACTGTCAAACTTCAGTTTCTCCTTTCTGGCACATATCGTTTGGATGAAAGCATCCCAAGGTCTTGTGAGACCATTTAGGGTCGTCATTATGAGTTCGTCTTCGTCTATGGTATCTCCAATAGCTTCTAGTTGTTCTTTGAATTCTGAGATTTTGGAGAAGTATTCCTAAATCATTTCTCCTTTCTGCATCCTTGTATTCTTCAGATGAGTTCTAAGATTCATCTTTCGGTTTATGTTTTTTCCTTCATATAGTCTGGTCAAGGCATCAAACATCTCTTTCAGAGTCTTCTTGGATGACACATAAGGAATCAGGTGGTATTTGATTGAATCTGCAATGATTCTTTTGGCCCTTATTGTGTACTTTTGATGTTTTGCCTTTTCTGCAGCATCGTCGGGTTCCGATACTTCTTCTTTGACAAATCTTGCTAGGTCATTCTCTTCAAGAATGAAGCCAATCCTATACTTCCAAGCATGGAAGTTTTCCACTCCTTCTAACTTGTCAACAAGCTTAACGTTTGCAGACATCTTTACCTGGAGCTAGGAAAATGACCGAAAAATGAAAGTGCTCAAAATCAAAAACTGAACTTACCAGGAGGTGCGCTTGGCTGAGGCGAGTAGCCTGGTGTGTTTGGATCTGAGAAAATCCAACTTTTGCTCCTTCAAATTTGATCTGTGGATTTCTGGACTAGTGCTTCCGATACCTCTGGTACTTCTGGTACACTGGTTTTCTGGTACTTTTGGTACCTTTTGAAACTAGGGTTTCACTTTCCGGGAGATCCATCCACTGAAAAGTTTCACCATCAAAAAGCCCTAATTTTCATGTAGAGTAACAATGGCGTTTTTCACTTGTGAAAGATGCTTCCTTCAGCGTGGCTCTGATACTATGTTAATGTTTAAGCCATTATTACAGATGTTTGCATTTCATTAGATAACAATAGCATAATCCAAGATCACTGAGAAATACACAATCACAAGAGACACAACATTTATCCTGGGAAACCCTCTAGGAGAAGAAAAGCCAGCAAAACTTCCTTAATATAGATAGCCAATACAATGCTAAGAGATATCTTAAACTAATACAGAAAGTCCTCTCCCAGATATGCGCCACTCTCTCTCTTCTTCTTCTCCGGTAGCAGATCTGAACTTGTTTCTCAAAATGAGCAAGTGAGTTGTGTCTAAGTGAAGCGATAATCTCCTTTATTTATACAAGTCTGGCACGTGTGAAGTGGCTCTTCACTGGCAGGGCCGACTTCTCAAACTGGGTGGGTAAACCCACCTTTATTATATTTCTGGGCCTCTTTAATATCTACTGGGGTCGACTTCTTATTCTGCCTATTACAATTGTCTTTTGACCAATCCGCAAAAGGGGATTTGGTCCTATTACAATAACCGACATGATCAATCCACAATGGGGATTGATCCTATGAATAATATATTAATAATAATAATAATAATACTCTTTGCAGTTACATTATTTCAACACATAAGAGTTCTTGTCTCCAAGCTCTACTTTATGAGCTGCCTCATTTTCTTTCATGCTTGAGAAATTCTTACGGTCCCCTGTCATATGCCTTAAAGCTCCACTATCGATCAACCACATGTCATCTTCAATGGTTCCAGTAAGAGCCGAATAATAGAAGAAATATGCTTCATCATGCTTTGTCTTCTTTGAGGATTCTTCATCACTGGCAGCTGATACGTGATGTCTCTCTTTTCTCTTCCTTGTTAGTTTAGGACAATTCCTTTTGTAGTGGGAATAATCATGGAATTCAAAGCATTGTACCTTTGACATATCTCTCTTGAACTTCTTTCTTGAATCAGATATTTTCTTACCTGCATGTCTTTTAAACTTTGTTGCAAAGGCTTGAGAATCTTCTTCCTTTTGAGGTTTTCCCTTCGAGTTTAACCTTGTCTATTCGTGTGCACAACATTTCCAAAGTTCTTCTAACGTTGGAAACGCCTTCCTTGTATTCATGCTTGCAGCAAATGCATCCCATGATCTAGAGAGACCATTGAGTGTTATGTTCACAACTTCCTTTTTTGGGATGGCTTCTTCAATAACTTGTAGTTGATATCTCAACTAAGAAATCCTCACAAAGTATGAAGCTATGGTGTCATCCTTTGTCATCTTTGCGTCACAGAGTTCATTCTTCAGACTCATCACTTGTCCAATATTTCTGACTGAGAAAAGGTTTGTTAAGGCATCGTACATCTTCTTGGATGAGTCAAGATGAGAAATTTAGGGTATCAAATGATCCTTTACAGAGTCCACTATGATACTCATAGCATTAATGCCCTTATACTTGAATTTCTCCAGTGCTACAACGTTCTGAGGTTCCTTCTCTTTTCTTGCTTAAAACTATGGTTCCATGATATTGCCTTTCACGATATCTAGGACTTTATTCTTGGCAAGGATGAGGTCAATCCTTGGCTTCCATGATCTGAAGTTTAAGGCCCCTTCTAACTTGTTTGTTGACTTCATAGAGTAAGTCATGACTTCTTTGACTTGGTCAACCTTTGACTTTGACCAAAAACTCAAACTTGACGCCTTGGCTTGCTGAGAGTACTAGGAGTTGCGCTTGGCTAGGGCACACTAGGCTATCCAGGAATTAGGTCAAGCACTTCACTTAAGGTGCCTCAACAAGAGGGTTAGAGTTTCATTGCTGCAGAAAAACTCTGACTCCAACTGCAACTGAGCAAATCCTCCCAATGCACCTTCCAATGGTTAGACTCTATGAAGATAGTGTGGGCCCATAACCTATTAAAATAAAAGGTGTGCTCGTTTCACCATAGACAATATCACTATATTGTCACCCAACCATAGGCACAAATCCACCCCCGAGCACCTTAACCTTGAAAGACAAAATAATTCTGGAAGCAATCACTAGAACCAATGGCCAACGAAGGTAGCATACCTCTCTCCAAAGCTAGTGTACCAAACAGAAATTCCAAACCATAGCCAAAGACCAAGTCACCACTGCAGCAACCACAGCTCTCCACCAGTCATGCGCACCACTAATCCTTACGCAGTTGTGAGTGTGAGTGAGTGCAAATGAGCTCAAGCGCCCTCTATTTATAGTTCTCCAAGTGACCTAACTGGGTCGACTTCTTCTGGAAGATAATAATTTAATATAAATTATTCTCTTGAGTCGACTTGTCTTTTAGGGTTATTACCCAACTATTTAGGGTTTCTCTTGCTTCCCGAAATATTCTAGTCTCGTCAAAGGTTGCATGTAGAGGTTAATACCTCCCGAAGAAACTGTAACATCAACAAGGTTCTTCTTGGGAAACACTCCTTGACTTGGGGAATGACCTACCCAATAGGGCACCATGACAACCCTCCCATACTTAAATTTCGCAAGTTGCATAAGGTCTTTAAGCATTTGTTTATTTTGAAAAGGGAGGATTTGATGCACATGTTTGGGTGGTTCTTTTATTAGATATGGCTTACGTGGCATGATACAAGTGACTTGTGGACCCTTGGAGGGCATACTTTTTTTTCTTTGCAGGACCTTTCCAGGTGAAAGCTTTTCCATGGAGGGACTAGGTCACTTGGACCTTCATAGTGGCTTGAAGCCCACAGGTTACATGATGCGCCCCTACTCATTGCACACTTGGGAAGATGAACATTGTCTTTGGAGGCACTTGGACAACATGAGATGATCACATTGAGGTCCCTTACACCTGAACGTTGGCCTTGGGAGGCCTAGGACATCATATCCTAGCCCTTGATGTCACCTTTCTTGATGGAGTTTTGATGGGATTTTTATGACGATGGTGGCGATGTGATGTGGTTTGATGGAGAGAGATGTATTGTTGATCACTCTAGCACATGACAAGGTGACACATGGCCTTTAGAGGCCCAACACATTTCACCTAGATGCTCAACATCTCTCTTGGAGGCCTAACGTCACCCTTTAGGGCATGACGTCACCCCTTGAGGGGATTTTAATTTAATGTTATTTCATATTTGTAAATTGTAAGACAAATTAGAGGGTCGGCTCTCTTTTATTTTGTTGTTGACAAATTAAAGTGGACAAAATATGGTTAGATGACCTTGTATAAATAAAGGTCATCTCACTCTCATTTGATCATCATGGTCTTGAGAATTACATCATCTCTTGGCTGAAATTTTCTCCCTACTTGGGAAAATATCTCTATCTCTCTTTGATGCAATTATGGATGCTTTTACTTGTCTATTGGAGGAAAAGGATAGGCGTTATCTCTTGGATGTTTGTTTCTTAGTAACGTGGTGGAATATTCTTGATAAAGAAGGGTTTTTCATGCTATCTCTTGAACTAGGTAAAGAATTTCTACAATTGTGTTGTTTCTTCTTAGTTTTAAGGTTAATTTGTCTAAACTCTTGGAAGAGTATAAGGGCATACACCCTCCATCGAGATCTATCTTAATTGTCATTGAAAGAAGCTACTTTGCAAAGGTTGCTACACGGAGTAAAAGGGCTTACACCCTTGTATATTTACCTTGTTAAGGTTTTGTTTTCTATAAGGAGTAAAAGGGCTTACACCCCTAGATAAATAGAAAACCCTAGATAATATACAAGAGACTCCATAACCCAATAGATAAGGCACTAATCTACTTGCATTGGAGATTGAATATTCATGCATTGGTATACGTGATTTCTTGAGATATTGCAATTATTCAAGTTGGATTTAAATTCTACATGTTATAAGCTTTCTTGTGCCCTAGGGGTGTCTTGATTGGCCAAGTGATCTCATTGTTGTTATAAACTTAATGCTACATCCAATAGGGTTGTAGAAAATTCATTTGTATTTTGTTGTTTACTCACTTTTCTACCACTAAAATTCACTTGCAAGCTGCCATAATTAATCTACTAGTTATTAGTTGTCTTTTGGGTGATTTATTTGTTGATTCTAGTGGCTAGAATTTGTTGTTGTGGAAATTGTTTGCTACAACCATAAGGTTGTTACAAATCTTGTTGATAACACTAACTAACATCCCTCTAATTGCTATCAAAGTATTTCTTTAATCATCGGAAATTTATCTACTTATTACTAGCTTTGTTTCCAATATCTTGCACTTGATTTTGATGGTTAAATTTGCAGCGCTTATTATCATTTGTTGTTGATATATATATTTCCATACTGCTACAATTTGGTACGGCAAGGCTTCTTGTTGAATCTCCTTTGGTTTTGAGGCTTTATTTGTTATATCTTGTGTTGTTTTAGGCAGGGCTAACATTGTTTTGCAGGTACACTTCCTTGGAAACCAATCACTTTCTCACAAGACCCGTTCTTAAGCCTCCTTACCACCCTTGAATTTGACCTATAAAGGCATCCTTCATCTCTTTTCACTTTCCATCACAATCCCCCTAGGTTCACCCGGAAGTTCCCCCTTGTGGTGATTCTATCATTACTAAAGTGAGGGGAGTGTTTATCTAAGGTGACAGTGGGTAAATACTCCCATTGTTGTCACACCCTTGTGGTTTGGATTAGGATTTTCCCAAACTACAATCTGTGCGATAACATTGTGAAAATGCAAAGCTTGAAATGGGTGATTATTCCCTAAAAATCCATTTAAATGGGTGGTTGTAACATTGTCTTAGGTGTTGAATGGTTACAAACATTAGGCCCCATCACCATGGATTTTCGTGAGATACACATGATTTTTCAACTGAAGAGAAATAGCTAAAGGAATTACAGTTGGCTCTATTGAGATTATCAACTTCGACCATAAGAAAAAGCTTATTAAAAAGGGGCATTTAGGAATTGTGGTTGAATTCCATGCCATTCAAGCCTTTGAGACACCTCAACTCATTCATATTGACAGGCAATTAGTCTTTTCCAAACTCCAATCTGTCTTTTAATCTCCCTATAAACTATTGAAATATTGTAACTTCAAAGAATATTCTAATTATAATTGAGTTATTATTATCTTATAGATCAAATACCTTTTTTGTGGATTGATCATGTCGGGTCTTATATAAGACCAAATCCCCTTTTGTGGATTGGTCAAACCATAGTTATATGGTGGTGTTTGTAAAGTCATCCCCTGGGATTTAATAAAGTGGTTTTTACCACTATAGGAAGAAGTCGGCCCTACTTGATGAAGAGACATAACCCTAGCGCCTCCTCAACTAGTATTTATAAGTGAGGAGGGCACCTCATTTGTTCACTCACTCACACTTCTAGTGCGCATCTTTTGAAGGTAGTTGAAATTGCAAGGAGGAGGAGAGAAAGGCACATGCTCAGTGCTAGTCATTTCTTGGTGGTTTTGTCCTAAATCTTGGCATTGTATTGGCAACCTATTATTGAGGAAGTTTTTGTTGGGTTTTCTCCCCCATGAGGGTTTCCCAGGATAAAATGTTGTGTACCTTGTGATTATGCTTCTTTCAATGATCCTACTTATGTTGTTATGCTCTAGTAAATTGAAAAGAACTTAATAACAGCTCTAAATTTAACATGGTTTTAGAGCTTGACTAAATAGAGCACCTTTCATTGGGTATCCAAAAATGTCATTGTTGTTGTACAAGAAAATTTGGGATTTTTATTGGAAAGGAATTTCTGACTAAACACCATCTAGGAAAGTGTGCCCTACCCTAGTGCATCATTTGGCATCTTGAGCGCACCTTTTCAGTGGCCAGAGCCTCCAACAAGTCAAACCCTAGTTTTGAATGGTACTAGAAAACCAGGAAACCAGAACCAGTACCAGAAGTATGAGTCTAGATTCGTGCAGGTCTAGTTTCAAGGGGTAAAACTTGAATTTTTTTAAAACAGACAGCTCCAGCATACTCACCTCAGCCCAATGCATCTCCTGGTAAGTTCAGATTCATTTTCTGAGCACTTTCATTTTTTGGTTATTTTCCCAGCTCCAGGTCAAGATGTCTACAAGCACCAAGATTGTTGAAAAGTTAGATGGTGTGGAAAACTTTCGTGCCTGGAAGTACAGAATTGGACTCATTCTTGAAGAGAATGACCTTGCAAAATCCATAAAAGAAAATGTACCAGAACCCGAAGAAGATGCAGCCAAAGTGAAGCATAAGAAGGATATGGTTAGGGCCAAAATGATCATTTCAAACTCCATTAAAGATCACTTGATCCCTCAAGTATCTTCTAAGAATACTCCAAAAAATATGTTTGATTCCCTAACCATAATGTATGAAGGAAATAACATCAATCGGAATATGAACTTGAGAACCCAACTCAAGAATACAAAGATGCAGAAAGGAGAAACAGTTCAAGACTATTTATCTAGGGTTACTCATTTCAAAAAACAACTAGAAGCAAATGGAGACACCTTGGATGAAGATGAACTCATCACGACAACTCTTAATGGTCTCACAAGACCTTGGGATGTCTTCATCCAAACCATTTTTGCAAGAAAAGAAAAACTCCAATTTGACAGTCTATGGGAAGAATGTGTTCAAGAAGAAGCAAGAGTAGCCAACCGAGAAGTCGTACTGTTAAGGGATGAAGATCAATCCCTAGCTGCTCATGCTAAAGGAGGAAAGAAAAGGTCTCATTTCCAAAAGGATACCCACTTTCACAAAGAATCTCACTCCCCAAAGAGATTCACACACTTCCATAAAGAATCTCACCCTCCAAGGAGATTCCAGAAATATCATAAAGGTCAAAGAAAAGAAAAAGATGTCTCCTCTTATCAATGCTAATATTGTGATAAGATGGGACACATTGCTAAGAATTTGCTTGCCAAAAGGGAAGAATACAAGAAGAGAAATAACAAAATGCATCATGCCCATGCAGTTGAAGATGATAAGCCACCCACGAAGTTGACTAAAGAAGAGATTGAAGATTATGTTTTATCTTCCGCCTTCTCAGGATCTGTGACACCTAGAGAGGACACTTGGCTCATAGACAATGGTGCCTCTAACACCTAGAGAGGACACTTGGCTCATAGACAATGGTGCCTCTAAGCACATGACAGGTCAGAGATACATTCTCTCTAGCCTTACAGAAAAGGACTTTCCCCAAAAAGTTTCACTCGGAGATGATTATTAGTATCATGTCAAAGGAATGGGAGAATTCACCTACAAACTCAATTTAGGGACTCCTATGAGAATGAAGGATGTACTTTATGTACCAGGTTTGACAAAGAACTTACTTTCTATCTTAGCTCTAGATAAGAAAGGTTTCAGGGTTGTGTTCATAGATGGTGAAGTTCTTATGTTATCTAAAGGAAAATCCATAGAGGATGCAATTGTTATTGGAGCAGAATAAGGTGGCTTGTATAAGTTAAAAGGCCACTCAGATGCAGCGTTGACTCACTCTACTAAGAGTCCTTGTGAACTTTGGCATAGAATACTATCTCACATCAACTACAAAGCCTTACCATATGTAAGCAAGGTAATTACAGGTTTACCAGAATTCAAGGTTGATCATGAAGGTGTATGCGAGGGATGTGCACAAGGGAAGAACATAAAGAATCCTTTCCCAAAGAGTGACAGTAAAGCAGAAGGAATCTTGGAGCTCATCCACTCAGATGTATGTGGTCCAATGCCATCAACCTCTCTAAGTGGGTATCTATACTATGTGCCATTTATTGATGATCATTCTCGCAAGACTTGGGTTTATTTCTTGAAATAAAAAGACGAAGTACTCGAAAAGTTCAGGGAATTCAAATCCTTGGTAGAAAATCTCTCCGAAAGAAAGATCAAGATACTCATGTCAAATAATGGAGGATAATACACCTCAAATGAATCTGGAAGCTTTTGCAGAGATGTCAGGATTAAGAGGGAGCTCACCACTCCCTATAATCCTCAACAAAATGGTGTAGCAGAAAGAAAGAATAGAACAATAATGGAAGCAGTGAAGACTACGATCCATGATCAAGATCTTCCAATGCACTTATGGGCTAAAGCAGCAAGAACAACAGTTTATGTCCAAAACAGATTATCCCATAGTACACTTGGATTGAAAACCCTCGAAGAAATGTTCACGAGGAAGAAGCCAGAAGTAAGACATCTAAAAATATTTGGTTGTTCAGTGTTTGTACACATTCTGAAAGAAAGAAGAACTGAGTTGGACCCTTCAAGAAAGAAGGTAATATTTGTTGGATATTGTGAGGTCTCTAAGGCCTTCAGAATTTACATATCAGGTTACCATCATATTGAGATCAACAAAGATGTAACCTTTGATGAAGATGTAGCACTCACAAGATAAAGGAAATGCATGCTTGAAGAAGTATATGAAGAAGGACTTGTAGCTCCCAAAGTTGCAGAACCTGTGAAGGAAATTACAATTACCCCTGATGATGAGATTCCAGAAGATCATGATATGATAGAATCTCAAGAACCTCCCGAGATGACAATCTCTCACAAGAGAAATCCAGCTTGGGAAAGGGAACTTATTTAAGATGGAGAGAAGTATGGTTCCCCAGAAAGAACCATGAGACAAAGCAAGAAACCTAAGCCACTCTCCAGTTATATGGCCTTGATGTGTGATCTCATAGAAAAGGAACCTACTTTCTTTGAAGAAGCCATTCAGAAAAAAGAATGGGTGGATGCCATGACGGAAGAATACCAGTCCATTATAAAGAATGATGTATGGGAAATAGTTCCCAGACCAAAGAACAAAGATGTGGTATCTTCCAAATGGATAAACAAGATAAAACATGCTACAGACAAAAGTATTGAAAAGCATAAAGCAAGATTTGTAGCTCGTGGATTTTCTCAAAAGGATGGCATTTATTATGAAGAGACATTTGCTCATGTAGCCAGATACACTTCTATCAGAACCATCATAGCTCTTGCAACCAAAATGAAGTGGAAGTTACACCAGATGGATGTGAAAATGACCTTCTTAAATGGTGTTATTGAAGAAGTGTATATAGAACAACCACAAGGGTTTGAAGTTGAAGATAGAAAGACTCATGTCTGCAGGTTGAAGAGAGCTTTGTACAGGTTGAAGAAAGCTCCTAGAGCTTGGTATGGCAGAATTGATAGTTTCCTGACGAGCTTAGGCTTTACCAAGAGTAAAGTTGATTCTAACCTTTACTCTAAGGTTATGAATGATGAGCCAGTTATATTGCTATTGTATGTGAATGACTTATTCTTAACAAGAGAAGAAAATATCATCACAGATTGTAAGAAGAAGTTTGTTGCAGAGTTTGAGATGAAAGACCTAGTCCTAATGCATTATTTCTTAGGTCTTGAAGTTTGGCAGAGCCCAAAGAAGATCTTCCTTAACCAAGGGAGGTACGCAGTTGAAATACTGAAGAGATTTGACATGTTGGAATGTAAATCCATGAACACACCCATGGAAACAAAGTTGAAGCTCAAGGTTGATACTTCATCAGAATTGGTTGATGCTACACTATATAGACAGATTATTGGTTCGTTGATGTATTTGACGAATACTAGGCCATATATATGCTTTGTTGTAAACACCTTGAGTCGATATCTGGTAGAGCTCAGACGTGTTCACCTTGTAGTTGCAAAGCATGTGATGAGATACCTTAAGGGTACGTTGGATTATGGTCTCTGTTATACTGGAGATCATGACTTCAAACGGTATGGCTATACTGATTCAAATTGGAATGGAAGTGATTATGATAGAAAGAGCACTTCAAGATGTTGTTTCAATCTGGGGTCAGCCATGACTTCATGGCAAAGCAAGAAGCAATCCAGTATTGCTCTCAGCACGGCAAAAGAGGAATACATTGTTGCATGTTCCACCAATTTTGAAGCCATATGGCTTCAGAAGTTGTTGACAAGTCTATTCGATCTGGAGATGGAAGCCACTATGATTCTATGTGATAACCAGAGTTGCATAAAGATGACGGAGAACCCAGTATTCCATGATAAGTCGAAGCACATAGAGATTCGGTATAACTACATTCATGATATGGTGCAGAGGGGAGTTGTAAAGCTCCAATATGTTGGCACATATGAGCAAGGTGCAGATGTGTTGACCAAGCCTTTGTCTCGTGTGAAGTTTGAATAATTCTGAGAGAAGCTTGGTATAGTCCGAAAGGACCTCCCTCAAGAGGGGGAGTGATGTTGATGATACGATGGTATCCTGACCAACAGTGGGTAGCTCAGTTAGGATTTTATATCCTAGGGGATTGATCATCCCTGGACAGATCCCGAAGATCCGATAAGGACGATCTATCAGAGTACCTGTCCATGTATATGTCAGTTGTGGTCAGTAATGAAATAGCTCCATTAGGATTTTATATCCTAAGGAATATTTTGATTCTTGGGCAAATCCCGAAGGTCCGGTAAGAACGATCTGTCAGAGTAGCATGTGGTAGCTCCGTTAGGATTTTATATCCTAGGGAATTTTATGATTCTTGGGCAGATCCTAAAGGTCTAGTAAGGGCGGTCTATCAAAGTACCACAAAATGTTGTGGTTGCACCTGCCTCATTCTGTTTCCATATGATGATGATGTTGTTATCTCAGCCTCTTGTTGATGATGTTGTTGTATCAGCCTCGTGTTGTTGTTGATAATGTTGTATCAGCATCGTGTTGTTGATGATGATGTTGTATTAACCTCATGCTATTGATGATGGTGTTGGTAATATTATTTCCTTAGTGCTATGCTAATTGATGTTGATGCAGATGATGATGATGCTACTTCAGCTCCATGTCATGGACGATGATTTTATTGATGATGAGAAAAACTTCTAATGATTTGTAGACATGCCAATCAGTGTTCCAGATGTTGATGATGTTGTTGCCCTCTCTCTCTCCTGATGATGTTGTATTGGGTTATATCAGTAGAATATCCTTCTCGTTAAGGGGGAGTGTTGAAATATTGTAACTTTGAAGAATATTCTAATTATAATTGAATTATTATCTTATAGATCAAATCCCCTTTTGTGGATTGATCATGTCATGTCTTGTATAAGACCAAATCCCCTTTTGTGGATTGGTCAAACCATAGTTATATGGTGGTGTTTGCAAAGTCGGCCCCTAGGGTTTAATAAAGTAGTTTTTACCACTATTGGAAGAAGTCGACCCTATTTGATGAGGAGACGTAACCCTAGCGCCTCCTCAACTAGTATTTATAAGTGAGGAGGGTGCCTCATTTGTTCACTCACTCACACTTCTAGTGTACATCTTTTGAAGGTAGTTGCAATTGCAAGAAGGATATAGAGACGCATTCTTAGTCCTAGTCCTTTCTTGGTGGTTTTGTCTTAAGTCTTGGCATTGTATTGGCAATCTATTATTGAGGAAGTTTTTGTTGCTTTTTCTCTCCCATGAGGGTTTCCCAGATAAAATGTTGTGTACCTTGTGATTGTGTTTCTTTCAGTCATCCTACTTATGATGTTATTCTCTAGTAAATTGAAAAGAACTTAATAACAGCTCTAAATTTAACATAAACTACCACTCTCTTAAGGTGAGCATGAGCATTCTATTTTTCTCATATTATGTAGCCTCCCACTTGATGTACAGCTATATCACCATCCATTTTCCCAAAAATATGAAATAGAAAAGATAGTTCAAGAGTTGTGCATCAATCGTCATCAATCATCATGGTCCTCAAGAAAGAAGACACTTGGCGCATGTGTCCTAACTTCTAAGCTTTGAACAATCTAACAGTCAAAGATAAATTTTTCATTTCAATCATTGATGACCTTTTGGATGAACTCAATGATGTTGAATTCTTCACCAAACTCTATCTTTGCTCAAGGTCTCACCAAATTCACATGAAAGAAGTGGATATTCCTAGAACCGGTTTTTACACTCATGAAGACCATTATGAGTCCTTGATGATGCCCTTTGGCCTTTGCAATGCACCTTCCACCTTCTAGAGTCTCATGAAAAAAATACTTAAACCCTTTATGTGTCATTTTCTCCTTTTCTATAACATCTTGATCTATAGTAAAACTTGGCAAGCCCATGTCACCCATGTGGATCAAGTCTTACAACTACTTGTTGATCATCAACTATTTCTTAAGTGATCCAAATGTGCCTTTCGTGTCTTTGAAGTTGAATATTTAGGCCATATTTTTAGTCATGATGGTGTGCATGTAAATCTAAAGAAAATTGAAGAGATTATGGATTGGCCTCACCCCAAAAATCTTAAAAGTTTAAGGGGTTTTCTTGGTCTCACTTGTTATTACAGAAAGTTCGCAATGAACTATTATCATATTGTAGCGCCCCTCACAACCTTGCTCAAAAGAATGCTTAGAGTTGGAATGATGTCGCAAAACAAGCCTTCGAGGACTTGAAGAATGCTATGTGTACAACCCCACTACTTGCTCTACCCAACTTCACTAAAACCAAACCTTTGTCTTGGAATGTGACACCTCAGATAAAAGCATTGGAGCAGTGCTTATGCAAGAGGGACGACTATTGAATTTTACCAACAAACAACTTTCTGAGAGGCACTTGGGAAGATTAAATTATGAAAAGGAGATTATGGTTATACTCCATGTTGTGGATATCTGAAGTCCATACCTACTCAGACAACACTTCCAAATTAAATTATCCAAATTGGATCCACATAAGAACAATTGGTTATAAAAATAATAATAATAATCCATGAAATTGTTGGTGTTTTATATGATTCTCAGCTCTTTATAGTTATTGTCTTATGATTAATAACAAGATTCACTTTCATACAACAATTATCATAGAATAAATGTACACTAGAAATCTCAACTATAACAATGCAGCGGAAATAACAAGATCTAGAAATATTAACCATGCTCAATAGACACAAGAACACAAAATTTTATCCTGGGAAACCCAAACTTGGGAGAAAACCCAACAACCTCTCTCTAAAAGAATTCAGTCCAAGATATTACCAGTACATCACCATCAATAGCCAAAATACTATACAAAGAAAATCTTCCTCAAGGCTAGCATCACCAAGACCTAGAGCCTCAATAAGATGACCCAAAATAACCAAGCAAGAGCTTCTCCAAGTGTGGCGCACCCTCCAAGATACCAAAAAAATAAAAATAGCGAAATTTCCAAAAACTGCAGCTGCAATTGCCTTGTGCGCACTGCATAAGGAGATGTTTGTCTGTCAAAATGAAATGAGCCAATCCTGTATTTATACTAATCTGGGCGCCAGTTTGGGGTTGACTTCTTATTTCTGGATATTCAATTTTACTATTATTTTTCTGTCTTTTACTGGTGGGGCCGACTTCTCTTCTTGGGTCTTCAAATTCTTCCTAGGGCTTATGTAATGGTGTAGATGGGTCTTCTTGTAATTTCTTGTGGAGAATGATTTCCCGAAGTTGCAAATGTCTAACACTCCCTCTCAACGAGGGAGACATTCTCCATACTTGGATTTCTTCTGTCATAGATAGGTTGTCTCCATGAGTCATGTTGATGTGTCATCTCCGCACATGCATTCCATCTCGGAATATGCATGTGATAGCATCTTGATTCCATCCACTCCTTGATAGGAGAAGGACTACACCTAGGCCATTCACCACTAGCAGAGCCATGTGAGTAAATGAATCATTACCCTTGGTCATATGAGCACTAGCATAGCCTCGTGCAAGACCAATCTGGGATAATGTTTGTCTGATGCTTATCTGGGCCACTCACCACTAGCAAAGCCCTGTGGATAAGTGAATCATTCTCCTTTGGTCATATCAGCACTAGCATAGCCCCGTGCATGACCAATCTAGGAAGAATGTTTGCTCGAACCTAGAGAACATCAACATACTCGGGTCATTCACCACTAGCAGAGCCCCATGAGTGAATGAGTCATTCTCCATTGGTCATATCATCACTAGCATAGCCCCATGCATGACCAATCTGGGAGAACGTATGCCAGATGCATCAACATACCTGAGCCATTCACCACTAGCAGAGCCCCGTGAGTGAATGAGTCATTCTCCCTTGGTCATATCAACACTAGCATATCCCTATGCATGACCAATTTGGGAGAACGTCTGCCCGATGTTGAAACATCAACGCTCATCACTAGCAAAATCAGCAGGGCTAATCCTTTGTATCATCTTCCTCAGCCAAATCAGCATGGAAAATCTAGGAGGATATTTGCAATCTGCTCATTTGTGGATAAGTATTGGAGCTTCATTGCTCCCTTATGTACCATGTCTCAGATGAAGTCCTGCAAGAAGCTTTTGAAGTTGCACCACTTCATGACTTGTGACACTGGTTGTGACATACTCTGTCTCTACTGTACTGGGTGCTACAAAATCATGCTTCCAGCGTATTCCAGAAATCGTAACTGATTCCAAGTTGAAGCAGCACCCTGAGGTGCTCAAATTGTCTATTGCACTCCTGATCAATCGAAATTTGTATATCTCTACAACCTCACTTCATCACCTGAGAAAAATCATATCTAATTGTACCATGCTTCGATGCCACCCACTGGAACTGCCTTGGCTTCAACCAAACGTTGGCTCAGGGTGGTCATTGCAAAGCAAATATATGGTTTGGCATTAACTAGGTACATCAAGGATCCAATCTACTGCATGTACATCGTGGGATCCACCAACTCTGAATCTAAAGTAGAATCACTCAACTTCTTCATATTTGTCATTATAGGTGTAGTCATGGACTTGCAGTCCATCATATCGAATCTCATCAGTATCCCCTGAATGAGGAAGATCTCATCCGATCTAGTCACACCTATAATCCCATAGTGCATCCGGCCAAGATCCTCCATCTCAAACTTTGAGGCCAACTCCCTTTGTCACTGAAGTAGGCTATGTTGTCCAGTCTTTCTAACTGGTTGCTCCCTCTGTGACTGAGACAAAATCCATACCCAATCCTCCTGATTGGTTGCCTCCTCTGTCATTGTAGCAATATCCCACCCGAATCTGGGGAGGGAACTCCCTATGAATAATCCACTCTCTCTTGAGCCAGATGACTCTCTCTGAGATCAGGCTCACTCTATACATTCTTGGTTAAAACCAAGCACATCAAGTATCTATCGATCCTGGAGTACCATACTCCCTCTGAAACACGACTCTCTCTGAGTCTGTACAAGCTCTGGAGCCATCTACTACCTCTGCATCTTCTGAAGTCTGATCTCCAATGAACTATCTTGGGAGGTTGCTCCTCCCTACTGGATCCTGAGGGTTGACTCTAGCTTCCTATGAACTGGTACTAGGTGGGGTCGTCTGCCTCACCACTAGTGGAGCCACCTATTCCCCATCAATCTCCATGTCGAACACTTTGTATCCCACAAAAGTATCCTTATTTTCGTAAGGTTCTAACTTTGTCTTCTTCGCCTTCGATATATGGATGTATATTCTCATGTATACAACTCCATGTCTGGATAGCCTGCTCCATGTCTCAAACCAGAGACCATCTAATATGTTGCCTCATGCAACCGTCACTATAGCTCCCTCTCAAAGCTATCACCTGTGACCTACCCGGAACAAGCGCAATAATAAAAAAATAGCATACAAGAGCAATATTCTTATGATAAGGAAATAGGAACAAGAATAAAAAATGGGAAACAGGAACAACACTTTTCCGGTGTTGTTACCAATCATTCCTCTGTGGTAACATGCCTAGAACAAAACAAGAACAAAAGACGAGCAACAATTTTCTAGTGTTGTGACCTTCATAGTAACATGCCCGGGACAAAGACAATAACCAAGAACATCTCCTAGAAGGGATCAATTTCATATTGTAAATAAGTGCATCATTAGTACTAAACAATGAGCATTTACACAATTATCATTATACTAACAATATTCAAAACATTTGATAGAAAAAGTACTTAGCAGTAATAGATCTCTAAAGACTGTTGTCCTTGTTACAATATTTATTTAAGATGCAACAATATAAAAATATCAAACCTGATATGCAAACATGGAGTCTTAATTGCTAGGGAGGGTGTGTTATTCCTCTAAATGCACTAGATCCAATGATCCCTTTGGGTCATTGCTTGGAAAAGGTCCCTTGTACATCCCCAGTGAACACCCTCGTATTCTATTAAATGATATAACTTGGAAACATATATAAGTGCATACCTCTTAAATTTGTAGCAACATCCAACTTGTCTTCTAATCTCAAGGTTTGTGCAACTGGCGACAGACAACTGCAACTATAACTAGCAACTGCAACTGCAATTGTGCAATGGCAATATTTCAACTAGCTATGATACCATGTTGGTGTTTTATATTATTCTTAACTCTTGATAGTTATTTCCTTATGATTAATAACAAGATTCACTTTCATACAACAATTATCATAGAATAATTATACACTGAAAATCTCAACTATAACAATGCAGCGGAAATAACAAGATCTACAAATATTAACCATGCTCAGTAGACACAAGAACACAAGAATTTATCTTGGGAAACCCAAACTTGGGAGAAAACCCAACAACCTTTCTCTAGAAGAATTTAGTCCAAGATATTATTAGTACATCACCATCAATAGCCAAAACACCATATAGAGAATATCCTCCCCAAGGCTAGCATCACCAAGACCTAGCACCTCAATAAGATGACCCAAAATAACCAAGCAAGAGCTTCTCCAAGTGTGGTGCACCCTCCAAGATACCAAAAAACCAAAAATAGCGAAATTTCCAAAAACTGTAGTTGCAACGGCCTTGTGCGTACTGCAGAAGGAGTTGTCTACCTGTCAAAATGAAATGAGCCAACACTGTATTTATATTGATATGGGCGGTAATCTGGGGCCGACTTTTTATTTCTGGGTCTTCAATTTTATTATTACTTTTTTGTCTTTTACTGGTGGGGTTGACTTCTCTTCCTGGTCTTCAACTACTTCACGGGGCTTCTATAATGGTGTAGATGGGCCTTCTTGTAATTTCTTGTGGAGAATGACTGCCCGAAGTTGGAAAACTCCAACATAAATAACAATCAAAAATTTCCAACAAACAAATAAAGTAATTTTAACATAGTCTATGTTCAAGACTTAAGGCCCTAGCTCAATATGCAAACTTGAAAAGCAAATCTTTGGACTAGGTAAGGTGTTGAAAATGCACTAAATTTAAAAAAGAAATCCAAATAAAGTTTCCAAAAAGATTAAAAGGGATTTTAGTCAGTTTGAAATATGAAAATAGAAGTCCTAAACTAATATGTATGGTTGGAAATCAAAATTTCTGAATCGAGTCAATTGCAAAATTTACAAAGTGATCAAAATAGAAATCTTATATGATTTCTAAAATACAAAGAATTAAAGAAAATCTTAAAAATGAAATCTATCAATCTAACTTTATATATATATATATATATTGGATGGATAAGGGAGGTAAATTAGTGCCTAGTTAATCTTTAGGCTAATGGGGTCTCACTTCTATCACAAGGAGTGTCTAACTAGTCTATAATCTAGGATCTAGAGGTAGCCTTAAAACATGCTACAAAGACCCTATGTGGTCAAAAATTACAGTTAATACTATGAAAGGAAATAATCCAAAAGTGGTATCAATTTTTAGACTAAACCAAATAACTTTGTTTGCTTAAATATTGCTAAACTAAGTTACTACTTTTTGAAGTAACTAAAATAGAAATATCTAAATGCAAACAATATCAAATAACAAGGATGAGAAAGAATCACACCTAGTTATTCATCACTTGAACTAAGTTTCTTGCTTGATAACCTTAGTTTAATCCTTTAGCTTGCAAGCAAAAGCTCCAATCACCAACAAGTATCCCCACACAAAAGGTTTCGCACATATGAAGAACAAATAAAACTCACACAATATTTGCTCTAAAAATAAATGTTTTGTTATAGCTCACTCAACAACAACCATTACAAGTAAGGGAAGCCTCTTATTTATAGAATTATAAGTTCAACCACCTCATAATAATAAAAAAATACATACAAGTGATCATGTTTGATAAGTCAAACAAATACTTAAATAATATTACAGTGCTCTTGAATTGGTCATCAAATAATAAATCAATCCTTTCATGAGAGGATCAAAGAGCTAGGATGCATTCCTAGGAAGACCTATCCAACAAGTAATAATGAAATAATATCCATAAGAGGTGCAGCACAGGGATGATGCAAATTAGTTGCAACCATCTCTTAAACTAGTTTTGCTTTTAAAAACTGCAACAAATGCTCCCTGACAATATGAATAAAATAGTCTCCAAATATCAAGTGATCCGCCAAAAGAAGGCATGCCACTCTATAAACAGTAAGAGACCAAGTCCGTGGAATAAAAAATAATATCCAAGAGATCACTCCTCCATGCAAATCTTGAACCATATGAAGAATCTCCCAAAATAGCAAGGGCACACTAGTTTCAAGTTAAATACCATCATCAAGGTGAAAACATGGTTGTTAACATGGCTTATTCCAAGGTGTAGGTGGACCTCCTAGTAGAGTGCACAACCTAGAAAATAGTGTCAAGAGGATGGAGTTAATATGTGAGTGGAAAAGTGGTTAAATAAATGTGAAAGTGGACAAGTAGATATGGCACATGCATAAATAACCCTCAAAAATTGTGCAAGCTTAGCCACCTCCCCAACATATGTGATAATTCAATGATTGGTCAACAAATGTAGTGTCCATCAGTGTGAACAAGGCTTAAAGACACCCAACAAATTTACACGAGGGAAACCACTCTCCAAATATCATTGTTTTTAGTATGGGTTGCCTCAACATGTGTGCCAAGGGAGGGCACTACCCTTAAATTGTGTTCCACGTGAATATCGAGTTGCATTTCTTAGTGTTTCTTTTTTCTTTTTTTTTAATTGCAACTTAGGGAATGAGACCTCAATTAAGGTTTATAAACCAATAATAAATTAGGTCAATAATATAGCACTTCAACCTTAGGTTTGTATCTAAATAATTAGCAATAAAATAGTCCAAACCACTTTTCCCTGTTCACACAAGGAAAAAGTGATATAATGAAATATGTCAAATGAAAGATAAGTTATAAAGGAAAAACTATATGAAAATAAATTAAATGAATCATGCACCCTCTAGGAGTGGGTAAATGATGGCATATAAATGTAATAAGAATTATGACTAGACAAAATGAAAGGGTGATGAAATAATGGATGGTACCTATGCAAAATAATCGATGGATAATGAAAGGGGAATGACATCTAAGCAAACCAATGGGAAAGTACCCCACCAAGTTAAAGGACGCAACAACTAAAAATAAGACTTGAACCCATCATGCAATGACCAAGTGAAAGTAATGATTGAAACATCATGAGCACAAGATAAAAGTAACAAGAGATTTCTCCACCAATAATCAACCACTTGCAACAAGATGAATATGCATAATATGTCACTAAAGCAACCCCCACCAATGATACAAACATAACCAATCAATGTAATAAACTGGAATGAGTAAAAAAACATGATAAATGATATTGCCAAGTCATCGTATAAGAATGCCACCTTCCCCCTTGGTTGGCCAAGGGTCAAGTAAACCATAAGGGTAGTATTAAATAACATCTGCAATATGACAATGCCCCCAGATCTGCCATCGATACATAGGAAGTCCATGGGTGTCATCCTATAAGGTGTAACAATGATTATATGGTGTCATCCTATGTTAGAAAAGTGGGTGTGTTCGTTTAACCATAGACAATATAGCAATATTGTCACCCAACCATAGGCACAAAGGCCACCCCCGAGCACCTTAACCTTGACAGAGAGAAGAATTTTGGTAGCAGATCAATAGCCAACCAAGGCTAGCGCACCAACCAAAGACCAAGCAGAAAGTCCAAGCCAGAAACCGAAATACAAGTTGCAATAGCTGCAACTGCAACTCCTCTCCAAACTTGTGCACTACAGGTCTTATGCAGTTGGGAGTGAGTGAGGCTCAAATGAGCTCTAGCGCCCTCTATTTATATTGCTCCATATTGACTGGCTGGGTCGACTTCTCTTCCTGGGGAATAATAACTCAATATCAATTATTCTCTTTAGCCAACTTGTCTTCTAGGGTTATTGTTCAAGGCTTTAGGGTTTCTCTTGCTTCCCAGAATATTCTAGTCTCGTCAAAGGTTACAAGTGGAGGTTAATACCTCCCGCAACTACCATAATATCAACACTCCCTCCTAGCTAGGGAGGTATAAAAGAAAATAGTATTGAGCACAAACACACCATTCAACCAGTAGCATCAACATAGCCACGCAGACTATCTCATAATCAAATCACGAGCACCATCATCATTATCCAACTGGATAGTCTCCATGGCAATCAGAACAATGCCATCCAATAGAACACTATTGTGTCTATTCATAGTAGTGTACAACTATTATCTGGTGGTACACAACAACTCTCAGTGGCACACTACTACTAATCAGTGACACACAATCACTATCAGTGGATCACATCCACCACAGTAGCATACAACTATTGTCCAGAGACATACAGTCTCTACAATAATCATATCATCTTATATCAATCTGATATCATGATACAAACTGAGTCATCTGGGCCATTCTTCCACTCACATCTTTGAGTTTTGGAAGAGCATTTGCCCTCAAAAAATAAAACATCAGCCATGGGCTATCTGGACTATTCTTCCCAAGCATAGAAGAATAATTGTCCCTGATTTCTGAGCCTGAACCATTCACCTAATGGCATTAATCATAGTGCAACCTGGTGAGAATGAGTTTGCCCTAGGGAATGTATGTCCATGATTGTTGAACCTGGACCATTCACCTAACTGGGCCATTCCTCCGGCACTAATCATAGTGCAACCTGGAGAGAATGAGTATGCCCTAGGGAATGACTGTCCAAACCATTTCCTAAAGAAATGACTGTCCTGCACCAACCTCCAAAACGGACCATTCTTCAAAACTACTCACAACTGTGAACTTCAAAAGAATGATTGCCCGGCAAAGCAGACCATTCTATTTGACCACTACTCAAAGTGATTGCCAAGAAGAATGATTGTCCTAGATCATTCCCCCACACTGGCCACAAGGGGAATCATTGTCTATGGTACATCAGCAATCTATGACCATTTTCATTACGAAAATGACTGTCCGATCTGGACCATTTTTCCGAATTAGAAAATGCATGTCCGTCGGAAATCTCGAATCAATAATATATATCAGTGCTCCCTCCCAACCTCAGGAGTTATCTCTTCCCTTTCAGCTAAGGGAGTTATATCCACGAGTCCCATCTTGTCCCTTAAGTATGCAAACTTTATCCTAGACAAAGGCTTTGTCAAAATATATGCTACCTACTCATCTGTGGAGATATACTGGAGTTTCACTTCTCCTTCCAGGACTTTATCTCGAATAAAGTAGTATTGTGGTGAACCAACCTGGTTCACTATGTAAACATCCAATATAAATAGGGCAGTATGCAATAATCCATTAAGGATAGTAATTATGTTTAATAATAATTGTATAAGAATGAATAATATATATGATGAGACATGACCTTTCATATGTCATGTCTCTTCATAATTAATTATTAGTTATCAGTTATTTATATTTACATATTATATATATTTATGTTTGTTACATTGCCTTCCCCTTAGAAATGTTTTGTCCTCAAAGCATGTTTATGAAGAGGCTTACTTCTTCGTTCTGGCTTGCAATGTCTTCGCATGACTCTCTGTTTTTGGTGTTGTTAAGATTGATGATACCAGACGATATGAGTGACGAAGAGTTGAGCAGAACTGTCGAATTGTGAAAGAGTCTGGCCACCCCAGTTCGATCTTCTGCGATACTGGGTGTTTATAGGGTTCTCGTTTTGGATAATATTGATATTCTAACTGATTAATATATCTACTCTTATGATTTGAATGTCGAGAGGGAGTTCTCATAATATGATTTCTCCTTATCATACTTGTAGCATTTTCTTCTTTTGACTTTGATATATGATTTTCTTCATGCGACGATGTTGCCTTGTTAATGGCTGAATTTTGATTAGTAAGTCTACCTGGATCTTCCATTGTTTGTACTCCAACATCTCTATATGTTTTTTCTCCAACTAGATTGACATCTTCTTGAGCTTTAATGTCTGGATTTTCAAGTTTCTCTTCTTTCAATTTTTTGATTTGTTCTAGTAACTCCTGATTAAGGTTCTTCAAGCAAGAATTTTCTTCTTCTTTCTCTAAGAGTTTCTTCTTGAATTCTTTTTCGAGATCCTCATTTTCTTGTTCTAATTTTTTTCCATATTGCTTTGTAACCTTAGCCTTATTGATTCGGGTGAGTAATTTTTTATTGTGGTTTTTTAAACGAGCAATTTCTTCGTTTTTTTTTGTGATGACTTTGTCCAATTCTTTCTTCGTCCCTTGCATTGCTTTTTTATTTTCTTGAAGTATTACTTCTGAGATATTGTTAAAGTCTTCTGGTGTTACGAAATCTGGCGTCGATGTGGTATCTTGTAGTGTTATCATTTTTTCCTTATAGGGGAATGTCACAAACTTTTTCTCCATGTTTAGCATGAAGGTACCTAGACATTTAAACCAGGGTAATCCGATGACGATGTCAACTTCTTCTTGATACATAGTTGTAACATCGAATTGAGATGTATACTCATATTCATCAATCATCACTTGTAACTCCTTAATACGAAAATAATCTTCTTTTTCAATTATATCAGGCTTTGAAATTAATAATTGATTTGCGAAATCGATATTCATGTAATTTGTATTATAGTCCAAGTTAATAACAATGTTTACCTCTCTTCCTTGAATATTTCCTTTTAATGTCGAAAATCCGCAACATACAATTGGACAACCTTCATAAATAAATCTTCATTTTCCCTTGTTATTAGGATCCATTGATTTCGTCGATAATTTACGATAAAATGATACTTTGAGTAACCTTCCTTGTTCACTTAAAACTTTTAAATCCCCTTTTTAACTTAGTGATGGAATGACTTAAACTTGTCGTTTTATATTAATATCCACCTTTAAACCTTCGTAATCTTTTACTTCTTGTTGATGTAGTCTACTATATATATATATATATATATATAATTTATATTTATAATTTTAAAAAGTGAGGGGCCACGATGTTATGAAATCATACGAGTCGTATGATTAATGTGAGGGGAGAAGGGGACAAGCGAGTCAGGGAGGAGACAGAGGTGTCGGGGGGGGGAACTGGGACTGAAAAAAATCGTTGGTGGATGGCGGATGGGGGTCTGTGGTTGTGTGTCGAGGTATGCGTGGGGGTCTGCAGGGGTTGTGTGATGTGTGGGTTGTCGCGGTGGGTGTCAAGGCAAGGTCTGCGGGGGCTATGGGGGTGTGGGGGCTGCCACGGAGTAGTGTGGGGGGTGTGGGGGTATGTGGTGTCAGGTGCGAAGTGGAATGGAGGTGGGGTCCAGGGGAGATTAGGATGTGTAGTGTGTGGGCGGCGCAGGGGCGGAAGCTACGAAGTGTGTGGGGACGCGGCTAAGCTGAATTGTGGTTGGGGGTGTGGTCACGGGAGTGGGTGTGATAGGGACTGGGTAGATGAATGGAAATTCTTCCAAAAAAAATTTCAAATTTATGACTGGGAGTTGAGGGAAGGGGGTGCGAGTCACGAGTAATTTTGTTACCTCTAGATTTCAGATTTCTCCCTTTGGAGATTCGTTTAATTTTAATTTTTTTTTGTGGTTGTAGATGCCCACGGTACAACTAATGGCAGTCGCACAATCGATTTTGGCAGCAAACAAGTAGACTTCTAATTTTTCGGTTTTTTTTTTCCGTTCTTTTTATAACAGAATTTTTTATGTATATATTGTTCTTGATTTCTTGGCAGTGAATTGTTCTTCAACAGAACCCTGAATTTTATATGGCCAAAGGCCTGGATTAGTCAAGGACTGAAATTCTTATGAACTTGAAAATTTGAATGGCCAAAGGCCTGATCGGTGGTCAATGACCAAATTTCTCAAAGAAACTCTAAAACGGTGGGGTTGGCCAAAAGCCAAATCAAAGGTCTGATAAAGAGACTAACCAAAGGCCAGGATCAGAAAAACTAAGCTCTGATACCACTATGGTAAACCAACCTGGTTCACTATGTAAACATCCAATATAAATAGGACAATACACAATAATCCATTAAGGATAGTAATTATGTTTAATAATAATTGTATAAGAATGAATAATATATATGATGATCTACAATGAGGATGAGGGCTTGTATATATACCCATGCACGGGTGCCCTTTCATAAGAGACATGACCTTTCATGTGTCATGTCTCTTCATAATTAATTATTAGTTATCAATTATTTATATTTACATATTATATATATTTATGTTTGTTACAAGTATTTGATCTCAATATGTTTCGACCGGTCATGAAATACTAGGTGTTCTGATAGCCTCATACAACTTTGATTGTCACAGTATATTATGATCGAATCTGGTACATGATCAAACAATCCAGAAGACAGTTTCCTCAGCCATACTGGTTCGATACATGCCTCACATGATGCGATATATTTTGTTTATGTTGTGTTGAGTGCGACAGACTTTTGTTTCTTGTTGGCCCATGATATCATAGCAAAGCCCAAACTGAAACACTTCCCTAAAGTACTCTTGTCTTCTGCACTCCCTGCCCAATCTGAATATGTGAATCCATGAAGCTTTATATCACTGGATGAGGTGTAGTTTATCGTCCCACAAATATATCTCAGAACATGCTTTACAGCTATCCAATGCTCATGTTTGGGTTCCACCTACAACTGGCTTAAGGTGTTTACAGCAAAGCAAATATCTAGTCAAGTATTCATTAGATACATCAACGACCCAATCAATAGTCAGTATAAAGATGAATCTATTGGATCGGAATCTGAGTCTCACTTTTCTTATATATGTGGTCATAGAAGTGGCCATGGATTTGCAATCCATCATTCCAATTTTTTGAAGAATCTTCATTGCATACTTTCCTTGTCCAAGGAAGACTTCACCACGCTTATGCCAGATTTCTAGTCCCAAGTAATAGTGCATGAGACCAAGATCTTTCATATCAAACTCAGAAGCTAATTCATTTTTACACTGAGTGATGAGAGACTCTGCACCTGTCGAGAATAAGTTGTCGACATACAGTGGTAGAATCACAGGTGCATTGTTCACAACTTTGTAGTAGAGATTTGGATCTGCATGACTCTTAGAGAAAACAAGTCTTATTAAGTCACTGTCTATTTTGGCATACCAAGCTCTTGGAGCTTGCTTGAGTCCATACAAGGCTTTCTTTAATCTGCAAACATGAGTGTCTCTGGAATGTACTTAAAATCCTTGAGGTTGTTCAATGTATACTTCTTCTTCAATTGCTCCATTAAGAAAAGTTGTATTTACATCCATCTAATGTAGATTACATCCCATGGAAGCAGCAAGAGATATAATGGCTCTAATAGAAGTATATCTGGCAACATGAGTAAAAAGTTTCGTCATAATCTTCTCCCTCCTTCTAGGAGAACCCTCTAGCTACGAACATTGTCTTGTATTTGTCCACGCTTCCATCTACTGCATGTTTGATCTTATAGACCCATTTTGAAGTTACCATTGATTTTTCTTTGGGTCTAGGCACGATTTCCAACAACGTCATTTTTCATGATAGACTAGTGTTCTTCTGTCATGGCTTATTTCCATTGTTTCTTCTGAGCTACTTCTTCAAATGTGGTGGGTTCTTCATTTATAAACTTTGTCATACATGTTGCATAGCTAGAGAATCTTTGGGGCTTTTTGCTTTCTCTGAAGGTGCCACTTGGAGCTTTGAGTCTTTTTGCTTCTTGTAGAGTAGCTTCAAGCCAAGCTGGACGTTTTCTAGTTTTGGGTACAATGACTAATTCAATAGGTTCACATGGTTGCATCAGAGGATCAAGTTGTTCTGCTTCTTCATTCTGACTTTCTGGAAGATATGTGCTTTCTTCTTTAGGCTCTTCATATTCTTCTTCTTCCATGGATTCTATTATAGATTTCTTGAAAGCCATCTTCTCATTGAAGGTTACGTCTATGCTGACTTCAATCTTATGTTGTTTTGGAATATAGATTATGTAGGCTTTGGATGATTCATTGTATTCAACAAATATGCCCTTCTTTCCTGGGGGTTCTAGTTTCTTCCTTTTATCCTTGGGGATATGAATGTAAACAGGGCACCCAAAGATTTTTAAGTATTCCACATTGGGTTTCTTTCCTGAGAAGGCTTCTTCTGGAGTCATATCCTTCAATATGCGGTGGGGACTTCTATTATGAACATATATTGTTGTCATGGTTGTTTCTTCCCATAAATACATGGATAAACCTTGATCGTTCATTAGTGCCTTCACGGTTTCCTCGATGGATCTATTCTTCCTTTCTGCTACACCATTTTGTTGAGGATTATGAGGAACGGTTAGTTCCCTCCTAATCCCTGCTGATTTGCAAAAGGAAACAAATTCTTTGGATGTGTATTCTCCTCCATTATTTGTTCTCAAAGTTTTGATTTTCTTGCTTGTGATGTTTTCTATTTCTGCTTTGAATTCTTGAAACTTGCTGAAAAATTCATCCTTTGTCTTCAAGAGATATAACCAAGTCTTTCTTGAGTAATCATCTATGAAGGTTACATAATAAAGAGAACCTCCTAGAGATTTGACTAGCATCGGACCACAAATATTTGAATGTATTAGATCTAGGATTTCCTTAGATCTATTATTGCTACTTGAGAATGGCTTCTTAACATTTTTACCAAGAGCACATCCTCTGCAAATTCCTTCATGTGTAGATTGTAGTTCTGATACTCCTTCAACCATTTTCTCGAGGAAAGGTAATGTTTGGTAGTTAATATGAGCATACCTTATATGCCAAAGGTCACTGGGATTGACTTCATCATGTATAAGAGCTTCATCATTACGTTATAGTAGTTTGTATAATATCCCTTCACAAGTTCCAATAACTCTAGCATTCTCTACGCTGGAGTCTCTAGACCAAGATAGTACTTCACCATCTACAAAGGCTATTATATTTCCTTTGTCTTCTAGGCAGGATATGGATACAAGGTTGTTTTCTAAACCAGGTACATATAAGACATTACTCAAATGAACATTGTTACTTGATTTCAATTGGATGGAGGCTTGACCAATTCCTTCGACTAGATAGGTGTTCTTGTCTCCAAGTTCTACCTTGTAGGATGTCTTATTTTCATTCAAACTGGAGAGTCTAACCTGGTCTTTTGTCATATGTCTAGAAGCTCCACTGTCAATTATCCACATGTCATCTTCAAGAGTTCTTGTAAGAGCTTAATAGTGTAGATGATCTGTCTTTTCATTCATGATTTATGTTGATTGATAGTTGGTCAAACGTTGACTTTGACCCAAAATCTCAACCTTGATGTTCTTGTCTTCTGAGAGTGCCAATAGGTGTACTAGAATATCCTCTCCTTGAGTAAGGTGTTCCATCATAAGGTGTTGGGCAAGAGGTTTTAGGGTTTGCAACTGCCCCTGCTAGTAACCCTAGCGACATTGCTTCAGTAACTGCATTTGCTAGAAACCCTAGCAGTAGTTCTTCAACGAGCTTGATAATCTTATGGCTTAGCTTCCTTCCAGTGGTTAGACTGACTGAAGGAGGTGTGGGCCCATAACCTGTTAGAAAAGTGGGTGTACTCGTTTAACCATAGACAATATAGCAATATTGTCACCCAACCATAGGCACAAAGGCCACCCCCGAGCACCTTAACCTTGACAAAGAGAAGAATTTCAGTAGCAGATCAATAGCCAGCCAAGATTAACACACCAAGCAAAGATAACCAAAGACCAAGCAAAAAGTCCAAGCTAGAAACCGAAATACAAGTTGCAACAGCTACAACTGCAAATCCTCTCCAAACTTGCGCACTACAAGTCTTATGAAGTTGCGAGTCAGTGAGGCTCAAATGAGCTCTAGCGCCCTCTATTTATACTGCTCCATCTTGACTGGTTGGGCCAACTTCTCTTCCTGGGGGCTAATAACTCAATATCAATTATTCTCTTTAGCCGATTTGTCTTCTAGGGTTATTGTCCAAGGCTTTAGGGTTTCTCTTGCTTCCTGGAATATTCTAGTCTCGTTAAAGGTTACAAGTGGAGGTTAATACCTCCCGCAACTACCATAATATCAACATCCTATACATAGGAACACCCCATACAATATATGATGTAACAATGATTATACTCTCCATTTCCCAATAACCCCATGTCTTGATAAGATTGATCATTTTGGTTATTTACAAAGTTCAATTCCATAAGATATCTAAGGGATTGAAAGAAGAATATATGGTTTTATCCATGATCAGGAAAAAATGAACACTAGTGGATAGCTACACTAAATTCATTGGTGTTAAATCAAAGGGAAAAGGAACAAATTACTCCAGCTCAATATGGACAATAATTTGTAGATAATTCTTGGAAGCAAATGCATTTCAGAATAATATCTTTCCTTTTCATTATTTTTTCATTGGAGTTAGTTTCCCTTATTCCTTTTTTCAAACATAATGGTGTGAATTCCACTTTGATGGGTTTTTACATGCAATGTCAAGCAGTTTCAGTTTTTTAACCTACGAAGTACATTGACAGAGGTTAGTTGGAAAGTCAAGCAGGTCTAGATTCAAAAAGTCTGACTAGAAATACACAAGGACCAGTGTATTGACATTAAATACATTAGTTTATTAGTTAATGGAGACATTATACAAAACAAAGTGACTTGTGTTCACCAAGAGGAATCTATGGTAAAACTCTAGCACACAGTGCAGCTATAATAGGGGAAGACTCTCCTTGGGAAAAACATCTTAAACTGTTTATGCCATAGGAAGGATATAATTTTTAAAACTAATACTCACTGGTGAACCACTGGTACATAAAGATATTTATACTTATTCCATATCACAAGATATGGAATTGTAACTTGTAATGCAAAGGTGGAGGAGGCACACTGGCATAAGGTGCATTTATAGTAGGGGAAGGCTCTTTGGGAAAAACATCCTAGTAGTGTATATGTATATGGAAGACTCTTTTATATGAAATTGTAGCTTGTAATGCAAAGGTGGACGAGGCACACTAGCATACGGTGCAGCTAGTGTAGATAAAGACTCTTGAGGAAAACCATCCTAGTAGTGTATATGTCATAGTAAAGATCCAATTTTTAACACGTAATACTCACTAGAACCACTGGTATATAAATATATTTATACTTGTTCCATATCATAAGATATGAAATTGTAACTTGTAATGCAAAGGTGGCCGAGGCACACACAAATAGATATATGGAGTTGATGTTGGCAAATATTGAACAAGCAACGAATGCGTGTTGATGATTGTTGTCTTTGATGGCAACAGCAGAAATGGCAGGATATGAAGGATAAAACCCCTTGGGGATTCGGACGTAAAAGCACAGGAGGAACAGCATTGAAGAAAACATGTGCATTGAAGAAAACACGCGCAGCAGAAGTTTACAGAGAAGAAGGAAGATAGACGAGATCGTTGGATCCCATTCAAATTTCCCGAAAGGCCGACAACCGTCAGATTTGCAGAAGTTGCGAGGGAGATAAGTCATCGGAGATTCGAGGATCGGGACTTTGAAATGTCCAGTTCACTCGACAACGAAAACCCCGAAATCGCGATACGCGATTTCGCGATTTGATCGCAGCCGTTAAATCAAGCAGGGATCTGGACCGTTCATTCGTATGGACGCGTGGCAGCCAGGAGGC
>ML789758.1:199930-234128 GCA_009831015.1 Picea engelmannii | reverse complement strand
GAGAAAGGAGAAGGAGTTAAGGATGAAGTCTGATTGATATACAGAATGAAATGAATTGATATGAGGATTGGAGAAAAGGACAGACAAAGCAGATGAAATACAGAGAAGAAGAACAGAACGAGTTGAAGAAGAGTAGAATGGCAAAAACGAGAAGTTGTAGCAGAACAGAACAATAGAGCAGAGCTGAAGCAGAGCAGAACGATAGAGCAGAGCAGAAGCAGAGCAGAACAATAGAGCAAGCAGCAGAAGACAAGATTTACAGAACAAAGTAAAATTGGTATGAACTGATTTATCTGTAAAGTTGAATTCTTATTTAATCATTAATATCTTAGGGAGGTTGGGAGGTGTTCGGGAGGACTGTTGTCCTCAGAAGTTCAAGTGGGTGCTTGAACACAGGAAGTTGTAGCTTCCATCTGGTTGCAGCCAGAGAAACTAGGGTGGCAGGGTGGTGCTAGGGAGAACAGATGTTCTCTGTTATGCAGGTTGAAGCCTGTGTAACTGGAAGTTGGTGCTTCCATCCAGTTGGTGCTGGAATAAACAGGGAGTTGGTGCTTCCTTCTAGTGGGTGCTAGAGAAATCAGAGAGTTGGAGCTCTCAGACAAGTTGCAGCTTGTAAAACAAAGGTAGCAGCCTCACATTGAGTTGGTACTCAATTGTAAATGATGTACAGAACAAAAAAAGGCTGCCTATCATTTCGAAGAAGAAGAGGTTTTCTCCCTTTATGGGTTTCCTCGTGAAAATTTGTCTCTGTGTGTATTTTATGTGTGACTGATGATCTTTACTCTTACTGTCCATATGCTGTATGTTGGTTGATGACACATGAAGAAATCTTAATAATTTTAAAAGGCATAAAATTGTTTAAGCCTATAAACAACTGATTCACCCCCCCCCCCCTCTCAGTTGTTTTAGTATTTCCAACAGTTGAAAGGTATTTGAAAGAAATTATGACGCAGTCTAAATCTATAGGACCAGAACAGTCTAATACAAGTAGATTTATAAAGTGTAATCCAAAGGTGGATGGGGCACAAAAAAATAGATTTATAAAAGTTGAAAGGCGTTAGAAAGAACTATGGCAAAGTCTAAATCTCTAGCAGTAGAACAATCCAAGACTCCAATACCAATTAAAGTCAGTATCCCTTAGGCAGGTGAGATTGTAGATCCTTAACTAGCCACAAATGGCCAAGATTTGTGGCAGAAAGAAATAACTTGTTCAAGAACTTCAGAGAAGACGAAAGTAACTGTCATCAACATGATAATAGCAAAGAAAAAATAACATTTCCCCCAGTAGTTTGAGGCACACTAAAGAAGGGATTTGTTCCAGTGTGGATTCTTAGAGGACTTCCATACAGAAAGATGGATACAATCCAATCTGCTCAACAAGAAGAACAAATTCTTCAGGCAATATTTTCATGCCAAAAGTTTAATTAAAAAGCTTAATTTGTTGACATTGTTTTCGGAGATTGCATAAGAAACTATCTTTATTATATTCCTAAGCACTCCCCAATTCGTCTAGCAAGGACATTGGTGCATTCAACTCAATGATTTGGCTCTATCCTGCAAATGCACAATGTGCTTAAAACTCAGACAAAAGTGTGAATGTATTGCAACCATACAACAACTTACAAGATTGGCATCAATAAGTCCCATCAATAACATGCAAAAACCATTAATAATAATAATAATAATAATCTATTTTTAAGGTCACGGCCAAGCCAGCACACCAAATTGGTGTATGAATTGCACATAGCATGAAATTATTTTGAGCAATGGTGCTCACAGCTTCAAGTTGTTGAAAAGAGCTTCATTGCTAAAGTTGTCTGATGTCATAATCAACAAGGGCGACAACATTTTTTGTTCGATATAACAAATGAAGAAACTGAGTCAAGAGCAAGGGTAGAGGGCAAAGAGGCAATCTTCAGCCCCCATTTCCTGCATTCAGATGACAGGTCTCTGTGAAAGTCTGATGATTGATCAGGGGAATTCCCCCACTTTGGAGAGCTAATGTCTCCCAGCAGAGATGTTTGCAAACAGAGTAAATATGACAGTGCATGCAACAAACAAGACCCCAAGACTGATGGTTGGAGCAACGTAACTATCCAGACCTGTGCCATATATTATATCTCTAATGCAAGGCCCAAAACGCCTATCTTTGTGTCATTTCAAAACAACACATCTCGTGTAGATGTCAAGATCTCTTATGCGTTAAGCTCATGATAATATTATCTTTTTAGTCTGAGTATTGTGAGTGGGAACCAAGCAACACAATGGTACAATAGTCTTCACAAAAATAGATTGCATACTAACTTGCTGCTAACCATGCATGCATGCATATGTGTCAATTCTATGTCCACTGTCTACTTGTGGAAGGAACCTTATGAGTTGATTTATTCTTGGCATAATAAAATAAAGCATACAAAATCATTACCAAACTGTGCACTTGCCTTGGGTAAGCAGGATCAGGTTGAGACTGAAGAAGCTATGGTATTAGTACTTCACTAAACAACCAAATCATCAATGGTAGTTTTGCAAATGATCAGATCCTATGATCTGCATAAGAAAATGCACATTGTGGATGCATTTTGGAGAGCTTCAAACATTATTATTGATGAGCACAAGTTGAAATTCTCGTTGGCCAATAAGACATGTTAAGCTCATCATGCAAGCATGACAAGGATATCAAAAAAGAATTCTCATTGGATTATTTATGATGGTGGCAGACATAGGATTGGATGTTGGAAAGAACTGCTCTGCAACTTTTTCATTTCTATGTTAAGGGCAATGGTGGCAAACATAAAATTTGATGTAGGAAAGATTGTTCTGAAACCTAATTATTTTTATGTTTAAGGAAATTTCCTTCATAAAGTATTTGAAAAAAGGAGACTGGATTTTCCTAAGATTTTTCATTTTTCATTTCTTAATATGCATGATGTCTTTCAGTTCCCAAATGAAATCAGATGCAGCATATAACCAAATATAAGGTTAACAGGCTGCACTCAATCATAAAACTTACAGCTAAATTTTCTCCATACCTGCCAACTTGCGAACTAGAGCTACACCATCAATTGGCATCATATAAAACCAGAATATCCTGTCTGTTACAGGGTTCAGATCATCCTCTAGTACCAATCCGATATGCCAAGACCTGAAAGTAAAATACGGTAACAAAGAAAGTTGGTAACTATAGAAAACTGTAAAGCACAGCTGAATTTTTTGGGACTCCACCTTGGCTGCAAAATGGAACATCTTTACCAATATCCTGGAGGAAAATTTCTATAATTGCAGGCAAATTTGTATGTATGCCACACGGTGATTCAGCACCATGTTTCATCCTTCATTTATATCCAGTTTGGTTGAAAAATCGTGGAACTTAGACTGGTACAATTAGACAGGCAACCGCATTTACTACCTTAGATGCAATCTGAATACATAGATTTGAATCATGTGACACAACAGATAATACTTGTTTTTTGGTACTTGTTTATAACTGACCAAAATTGACTAGATTTTTTTCAGAAACACCTACAAAATAAAGCCATCTAAATAAATTTATGTCCAACAAATCTAATTTTCTGCAAATCAGTAATCATTTAACAAGAAAAACACAGCTCTCATAGTTAAACTAGTGCCAAGTTCCTTGGCATTATAAGAGATTAGAATAAATCACATAATTTGACATCCACCTTGGTCTCCACTTCAAATAGGATCCAGCTGAGAACAGATAATAACCTGCCTTTGATGTCAAGATTTAGTGGTTAAGCCAGAAATTACTATGGGTTCACCCTTTGACATCACTATGGGTTCACTCTTTGACATGGCTGTTGAGTTTTGTACCTTGGGAGGTGTTCCCCATGTGCTTGTGACCTCCTTAGCACATGTGGGATGGACATTACACTTTGTACCTTGTACTTTTGTCTAATTTCACTTTGACTTTGTCTAAAGTGAAATTTAGTCATTTTTTGCCTAAAAGTGACAATTAATTCACAAAGGGGGTGAATTAGAGACATAAAGTTGACTTAGGAAACTGAACCCAAAGTGGGCTATTGATTTAGGTATTTATGAGGAGATCTCAACCATTGATTAGATGGGAGATGAGATGATCTCCACCATCCATATCTTAGGTTTCCTTATGCATGTCAAAGAGGGGCGCAAAGGGTGAAGGAGGGCGCATTATTCATTCCTTCTTTTGTTAATTGTGAGAGGAGCTCTTGGAGGATGAGCATGAGGTCAGTTTTGTTAGGATGCTTGAGCTTGGGCGCTAGCTTTCATGGAGGGAGTCTACTAGCTACTTGCCTTGTTTATTTACTGGAGAGGTTCTACTTCTGTGGAGGGCGCATTGCTAGATTGGGGCGCATCAGTTGTAGGAGGACTTCTAGCCATCAGATTGCAGTGAGATCAGTTACAGAGGGAGGCCATTCAACAGAGCTTCATACCTGTGGAGGGGTTTCCAGATCTGAGATCACAGTTTGCAGTTGGAGCAGTTTCAGTGGTTTTGTCAACTTGTATGAGGGGCGCACCTTCCTGGGGCGCACTTGGTGACTTTGGGCTTGTATATCAGCTCAGCTTGGGCTGCTATTGTATCAGGTTCTTTCATATATTGTACTTGTTGTATTCCATCTTCTGCTTTCCTCGTATATACATATACATCTCAAACTGGTTTTCCCCGAGGGGGTTTTATCCAAGGTCATGTTGACCAAAAATACCTGTGTACACAAATGCATTGATTAGTCTCTTAGATCTCTTTATTTTCAGTTGTAAAGATATATAGGTGTGTTATATTTATTTTGGTATGCATGTGCTAACATCTGGTCACTAAAACTATATGCTAGAGCACCCAAAATCGCAAGTATAACCGTAACAAATCAGTAAGAAACTTTTGGACCGTTGGCTGTTATAAAACAGCAGCATATACTACATTTGGCAGTTAAAACTTAGAGCCTAACTGTGGTCAAAGATAGACCCAGTAGGCAAGCTGATAGGACCTGAAAATCTTCAATGGCTGTGGTTGTCATTCAAATGTCTAAGAGCTATAGCAATGACATTTAACTGGGTCATATATAATGTCTTGTCTTGTCTTTGATCACAAATAAGGCCAAAATCAAGGTTACTGGGTCTGCCCCTAAGAGCCAAACTCACCTGGATCTGTTTCATTCCTGGTACAAGAGATTCACAGATCAAGTAATCTTTGGCGATAATTTTGGATGATAGATGATCCAGAACTCAGAAACATTTCCAATCGAGGGAAACATAACCAATTTAGGAAAACTTTCCAGGGCAAGTGACCTGTAGAACTAAAAAACACATTTTTAACTTGTATATTTTCTCGTCCTTCCATTCGTATAAGTGTGTGTGTGTGTTGCAAAAATCACTCATTTGGCAGTTCTGTGATTTTTGAAATCGAAAATATCACCAGGACAATAAAAGAAGCCAATTAAAATTTAACTGAAAAAAATGAAATATTTTGCATTTTTTAATGGTTGCCATTTTTCACCAAGCCATTCCAATTTTTTCCGAAGTCTGATATTTTGACCCCCACTCAGTCATTCCTGACTCTGATTTTTGCAACATTGATATATATATATATATATAGAGAGAGAGAGAGAGAGAGAGAGAGAGAGAGAGAGAGAGAGCTTAATTTGGGAAACCAGCCACACCCACACCTGCCTCTGCACCCCCACTTCTAGTAACAATGGCCAAACAATATTAAAACTACCAAATTTCTGCTCAATAATTTCTGTCCCTTTTCAAGTTTCATGTAACGCTCCACCTTCATGTCATATGCATTTATATTATATTAATATATTTGAAACCATCCCTAACTGCAAAAACCGCTTCTATTAAAGCCTGTAATGTGTTAATTTCCACTGTATTGATTTAATTGTTTGTACATTACACTGATGAATGCTGAGCATGTTTAAATATGCCTGTACATGAGTATGCATGGATTGGTTTACTCACAGGGCTGCATAACTGTAGTTTATGCAGGACAATTTGTACAGCAGAGGATACAGAGCTATGCTGGGCATGGCTAATTATGGTATCAGTGAGAAAATTTTGTGTGGCGTGCTTCAATTGGTGGCTGGGGATGCTACATTGTGGTATCAGAGCAAAGAATAGAGGTAACAGGACTCCACTAGGTGGCTGGGTATGTTACATTGTGGTATTAGCGCCCTGGTTTACAATACTCGGGCTGTATGGGCCGAGAAGCAGGCCGAAATTGAAACAATTGCAGAGCCTTCGGCATCGAATTGGGAGAAATTGGGCAAAAAGCTCAATTTCTGAAGTTCAATTCAGTGAAAAAATCAACATGAGGATGTCAATTTGCTGATCTGGAGGTAGAATTGACTGCACAGAACCTAATCGAGCCATGAGGAGCTAAGTTAAAGAGTTTCCATGGCGACCAGAGAGAGAGATTCAAATTTTTGGGCATTTTGAAAATTTTGAAATTTTGAGAAAATTGGGGGATTTTCCGTACCGATGATGTCAGGATGATGTGGGGAGGGCAGGTGCTAGTCAGAGGACAGGTGGCAGTCCAGTGGAGGGGCACATCGAATCCCTGTGTCGACACATCATACCTCGAGACCTAAGGGCCGGATGGCAGAACTTGGAGAGAGGAATCGAGCCCATCCAGAAATCCGGAGATCTAGAGGATCGAGAAGGCAAAGTTCTTTGAAAAAGCCGGATGGCCGGATCCCATATCCCTTGGAGTTTGGTGAGCAGAACCGTTGTTTGATCAGGACCGTCAGATCGAGTCATCCTCAACTATCAATCGTTGGATCAATCTAGAGTGGGTGGTAGGAGTGACATCCAGGCATCCGAAGTCCCTCAAGGTAAAGTCCCATTGAAAGGGGGCTGGATGTCGGATGCGGGACAGAGACATCCAGGGATCAGGGCATCCGGAATGCCTCGCAGTGAAATCCTATTCAAGAGGGGCGGATGTTGGATGTATACTTAGGCATCCGGGCTTCCACGCATCCAGAGGTCCCTACAGTGAGACGTGGTTTGAAAGGGGTGGATGCCAGATGTAAAGTCATGTTGAAGTCGGATGCTACGTTAGCAAGCCACCTCAGCGCCATGTTAGCACCCTGTTAGCAAACCACAGTGGCAGCTTGTGGGCCCCAGCAGAGGAACCCTATATCTATGAGATTGAGAAGTTCCAGATCCGAATATCCGAACATCTGGAAATTCGAACAATGTCAAAAAGGCCTCTTTCAAAAAGGTTGGATCTCGGATACCATGTCAGTGTGTCACGTCGGTTTTCACATCAGCGTCAGTGTTAGGGCCACATCACAGAAGCAGTCATCGAAGCCACGGTGGCAGGTTGGGAAGGGATGTCGGATGGTGGAACCAGGAGAGGGAACCATGACCATCTGGAAATCCGAAAATTTGAAAGTTCTCAAAAATAGATTTTTGGAAAAAGTCGGGTCCCAAATCTCAGATGCCACGTTGTCAAGTGCCACATTGGAGTACAATGACACGTCAGCAAGCTGAGACAGAGAACACATCAGCATTAGTGTTGGACGTGTCTCGTCCGCATGCTGAGTCAACATGCCACGTCATCATGCCATGACGAATGACACGTCAGCAGAATGGATACATCAATGGGCCACAATGGTAGGGCAGAGGTCGGATGGTCAGAACAAGGAGGCGAAACCAGGACCATCCGGAAATCCGAAAGATCTTAAAAATGGGCTTTTCAAAATTGTCGAATCCTGGATGCCATGTTGGCAAGGCCATGTCGTGCCACATTGACGTATAGGTGACTTGCCACATCAGACAATGACCACGTCAACATCCACAGGATTGCCCATGGACTTACAGCACGAATCTCGAGGTGGTATGGACGACTAGAATTGGATCTCGACACAAGCTCGAGTGATATAACCTGACGGTGGAACCAGTGCAGCCAGATGTGGAGGATATCCGAGCATCTGGGGAATCTGGAACTCCTTAAGGAGTTTTCTGGTTGAAAGGAGCGAATGCCAGATGTGGGACTTTGATATCCAAACATCCGAGAATTTGGAGTTCCTTAAGGTGATTCCTTGTTGAAAGGGGCGGATGCCGGATATGAAATTTTGATTCCTTGTTGAAGATCCGGAAAATTGACCACAGTGGAACCATAAGCCCCAAGGAAGAAGGGGGCAGGGGCCACGTGGGTGGACATGTCACTCCGACATGAGAGCCACGCAAGCAAACAAGTGCCAGGTGGAGGCCTGTCGGTGGAACAAGTCAGCAAGGGCAAGTGAATCGGTAGATGCCAAGTGGCAGTCGGGTACAGGTGGGACTCGCACGCGAGTAAAGGAGGAAATCCAGAAATCCAAAGGTCCATGGTTCCAAATAAGGGACTTTTAAAAAGTTCCAGATTCCAAATGACTGGATATCCGAATGTTTGATGGGGTCGAATGGCCGGATATCTGGGATTTTGGGAAATATGGATATCCAAATATGTGCACAAAGTGAGGTGGTCGAGCCTTGTCCAGCGTGGAAGAGGTGGATGACAGGGTAACAATGGGGCAGGGCACGTGGACTCGGCCACCACATAAGCTGACACATGTCATGCCACATCAACAGGGTGCCACGTCAACAAGCCTATGGCAGAGTTTTCAAAAATTTGCCTAATGTGGGGAAGGAGCAGAAAAATTCAAACAGCCATAACATTTTTCTCAAAGCTCAGAATTGAGCAAATGCACTGTCATTGGAACGCTAAGGAAGAGAAAAATCAATCTGTTCACCCAGTTTTCAGAGATGAGTAGCAGATTTCATCAGTGAGTCAAAAGAAGGCTTTTGGGGGCCTTCAAAGGTTAGAAATGATGGGCGAATTTCCCAAATTTGTTTTAGACCTAATCTAACAGATGATTCTATTGGTTATACCTTGTGCAGAGTTAAAGTTACAGGCAAAATAGTTCAGCATGAAGATTTGTGACATAGAAGATACTCATGAGGATGAAGTCAGGGGACTGAATGTCAACCTGGGAGATGTTGAGACTGAATCCAATGGGCACAGAGAAGGCAGAGTAGAAAGTGTTGATCTAGTGGAGACAATAAAGAGTCGGCAAAGAGATGTTTTGAGCCACGAGGCAGATATTGAGAGAATTATGAGAGCTCAAGAGGAGCAGAACCACATCAACACTGTCACTCAGTTGTTACAAAGTTTGAACATCTTGCAACAGAAGATGAATAAAGAAAAGAAAGAGTGTTATGTCAAGGATTATTCACAAGATGAACCAAGGCCAGGAATGAAGAAGTTGAGATATGAACCAAAGATCAATCATGAAATATTGGGAATCCAAGAAGCTAGTATTTTGATCAAAAGGAACTTTATGCATACATGAAATTAAGGTGCATTATCTCAAGGGATCAGTTTATGAAGAATTAGAACAGTGCATCCACGGATCGTTATCAGAGTAACGCAATGGATGCACGGTACATGTGTAAGAAGATCATGGGTGAATTAATGAAGACTCATGCACTCTAAAGAATGCCATAGATGCCTAAGGAAATGCATTATGCGTAGAGTTGTTCTAAAAGGATGTAATCAGACTTTGATGATGGGTATTCCATGAATTGAGTAGATTTTAGGACTGATCAAAGTCCATGATAGCAATGAAAGAGGATTTCTGAAGCATATAGAGAATGTTGAGTGCATTTCAAGGGTACTGAGTGCATTCCCAAAGTAAAATGGGATGGCAATTTAAGAAGAACACAAACAGCGAAATGGTCTTCAGAAAGGAAATTCCTAAGATGACACATGAAGCTAGGAAGAAGACATATAGACAGCATTATAGTATGTTGGAGTATGGACTAAGGGAATCAAGTTTGGAACCAACTGGATAAGGGAAGAGAAGAGAATGGTATAGGCACCACAATTGCTGAAGAGTTCAGACAGGGTAAAGATGAGTCAGATTGATCCAGAAAATCAGGTGAATGTTGAAGATTCAATGTCAATAAGACATAATGTCTGAAAAGTGTAAAATGGACAAGTGTGATTTGGCCAGAAAGCGTTCATGGAGGCAAGCAATCATGTCAAACGATTATAGTAAGAGCACAAAAGGATACCAAAATCCAGTGGGATTTTGAGGACAACTGAAGAAAATCAAACAGAGCTGGAAATGATAAAAGAGATGGATGAAACTGTTGTAGCAGCAGTTATAATATGATTAGTTGGACAGCCATATATCTTACCGGAAGCTAGAGTGCATATGCATTCATGGGCATGCTGAGAATGAATTTTGGTGCATTTAGATATGCATTAGTGCATGTGGAAATGTTTGAGAATGCATGTAACATGTTGTAGACTAGGAATGGTCTATTGTTATATGTGAAATAATGAAGTTATAATAGCTGAAAGTTGTTAATCAGGGATGTTCTGCCAGGGAAAAAAGGGAGTTAATTGCATGACTAAAAGTGTTGGTGGTGATGTTGTTGTTGATCGCCATCCATATAAAGACAAATAAGGATGAGAAAATGTTGATTAAAGGGATGAGTAAAGGAAGCCTGCTAGCTTCTGCAAGTTACGATCAGTGTTATTAAAATCAGACCGGTCCAACAAAATCGGCCAGTTGAACCAGTTTGGAGGAAAAAACGGTCCGACCGATGCGACAGAACCGTTTTTGGTTGGTTCGGTACTGAGCCAGCCATTTTCACCGAACCGGCCAGTTCCGTACAGAACCGGCATGTTCCATACGGCACATCTAGGCTCACGGATTTCAAATTTTTTTAGAAAAAAAACAATTGTTTAATGGAAGGGGGGCCTATTACCTAACCCTAGGGTAATGATAATGTTAAATTCTTAAAGTAAAAGTGGCATTCTCCTTTATCTTTCATTTTCATCCTTTTACTTAAATTTTAACATTACCCTTGATTGATTCAAGATGTTTGAGAGTGGTTCCAACCTCATTGGACTTCATATGGAGAAAGTAGAATTTTAGGTCCCATTCAAAATTCAACAGACTTAACAGTTTTCAAGATTGGCAAGATTGCAACGTTTCCACTAGAGTCTATCATGTATGAGGGGATGGACCTGGCATTTAATCAAGAACACCAAGACCTCTATGTACCTCGATGTTGGTAACATTGATTGTTGAACTCTTTTGTCATGACCCTAGTAAAAATGTACCCTTCACTCAAGTAAAATCACTTATTAGGCATGTTATGTTTTTCTATCTTACTTTAATGCTTAGAGGGTGACACTAATGATGAGGATCCTAATATAAGTAATGATCTTGATGATATATAGTTATTTGTTGTAGCATGATTTTTTTGGACTCTAGAGACCATTTAAAGCCTCGTTGTTGATGTATTTTGGTTCAAAGATGGATTGCACTCGGTGCTATTTTGGTTGTATGCACTCTTGCTATATAAATGAGAAACTTTTCATATTTGTGTATGAATGGTTTGGATTCATATGGATGCACATGAATATATATCTTTTTTTTCAAAATTTGAATATTTTATGTAGTTTTGGTAGACCAGTTTTCTTATGAGTTTTTTCCGGTCCGGTTTCACATTTTTGGGGTTGACCGATTCGGTTCAGTTTCCGGTTCTAATAACATTGGTTACCATCTAATCAGGTAGTATCAAACAAATTAATGGAAAGTATGCAGGTATGAATTGGATGATGAAGGGAATTAGGTAAGAATTCCCTCAGTCAGAATGTGAAGTGATAATTTTGCATATTTTTTAAAGCATTCATTGGAATGATATACCATTTGGTATGGTAAAGGCCAGGGGCCTGGATTAATTATAAAATTGTTTAGCTATTAAATGCATAGTGGCATGTTATTATTTTGTTGGTTATGAGCTAATAACCAAAGCAATTCAGGAGATATAATATTGTTATAAAAAATAAAATAAAAATGTCAGCAAAGCTAATCATGTGTAAGGCCATCACATGGTTGGACATGGGAAGGTTGTAGTGCCACACAAGTATCCAATGTTATTCTTGCTCATAATTGAGGTTTGGACTGCAACCATTTTTTTTCCAACACTGAAGAGCATCAAAGGAATTATATTCCTAGCGTTGTGTTTGGAACTTTGGATTGAAAAGGAAGGTATCCAAATGGTTGAGCAAGCAATGGGAAGTGTATGGATAATGTGTTGGGGCATTGATCAAACCATCCTATTCACCATGCAGGAATACATGAACTAGGTATGTGGTGTTCTGGGTCAATGCATGGATCCATTGTGTAGATGTGGCCATGGATATTGGCACATTGATTTATTGTTAATGGTAGATTGCATTATAAAAAGCTAGGTGAGCTGATAATGCATGTGTAGGAATTGATAATTTCATCTCCGTTAATATGATGGATAGATAGAAGTGATTGAATTGTTAAGTGTATACAATTATGAGATCACTTTGTGAGCTTTTGTGATTGTTGCAATAAAGATATATTATACATAATACACTAACAATCTGTTTGGTTGAGTGAAAGTTGAGTATATTGCAGGAAAAATGGTCTTGAGTATGGCAATAGTGTAAGCCATGAGGAAGAACGATGCATGTTGTTGTAAGAGCCAAGCAATTATGAGAGGAAATCACATACTTGGGGAAATTTTAACTTCCATATGAAAAACAATTCGAATTAACAAAGTAAACTTGTTGTGATCATATATCATGATGATTGTATGTGTGTAATACAGATGAGATGATGAATAATGAAGTTGAATAGCTCAAAAAGAAGGTTATTGTTAGGAAACTGGAACCCTATGATTGTCACATAATGCAGACCGTTAGTGGAGGTATGGTGATGAGTTGGTGCTCTCCTTGCATGTGAAAACCTTGGCAAGATGGATCTCCTAGGAATTGTGTAGTAGTGAAGGGATACCTGAGCCTGGAAGGGTGAGTGCAACAAGGAAGAAGCAACTCAAGAATGCATATAGCATAGTGGCTAGAATCATGAGGGTGCATCAAAAAGAACAATGAGTTGGATTCTTACTCGAGGCAACTCTATGAGATAGAGCAAAAACAACTGAACAATAAAGACATGAAGCAAACACTTGGAAAGAAGACCACCATAAGGAAACAGGGCTCAACGACAAAGGCATGGAACAAATGAAGTCCAAAGGACCTGTTACAGTCTTGAAGATGCTACATGGGAGCATGAGGCATCATGCGAGAAGAATACCCACATCTTTTTGGAGTTCTTGAAGATTTTTTTGGGGAATGAGCATTGTATATGATGCACTGAGAAGAGTGCATAAAATTAGGGGGAAGGTAATGTAATACCCCCAAGTAGCAACTGCATATACGAATGTTTATCTATCCATATAGGCTAGTGAGCCAAGATATTTTGGGCCAGTGTCTTGTATGTGTGGATGTTTAGGCCAGGGTGCCTGTTGTTAAGTTGTTACTGTTGTTATTAGGTTATTTCCAAATTACATGAGCATTCAATGCATATCCAAAACAATAGTATAAAGAGGATCACTGAAAGAAACACAATCACAAGGTACGCAACATTTTATCCTAGGAAACCCTCATGGGGGAGAAAACCCGACAAAAACTTCCTAAATAATAGATTGCCAATACAATGCCAAGACTAAGACCAAAACACCAAAGACATTCCAAGACTGATCATGCGCCTCTCTTCTCCTTCCTCCTGCAATTGCAACTATCTTCAAGATATGCGCACTAGATGAGTGAGTGAGTGTGTGTAAATGAGACACCAACCTCACATATAAATACAAGTGTGAGATGGCGCTAGGGTTGTGTCTCTTCACTTGGTTGAGCCAACTTCTCCTAGAAGTGGCTAAAACCACTTTATAATTACTAGGGGCCGACTTTACAAATACAGTTTGACCAATCCACAAAAGGGGATTTGATCTTATACAAGACTCGACTTGATCAATCCGCAAAAGGGGACTTGATCTATAAAATAATAACTCAAATATAATTAGAATATTCTTCGAAGTTACAACATTTCAACACATGTGAGATATGAGGTTGGTAAGCCTATAAGTTGTGGTCGATGAGCTAAGCTTTGTCTTTTGTAATCACACTATCATAATTAATAAAATACATCATTCTTGTTGGCCTCAAGACGAAAAGAGTATGGAGGCTAGGACTCCACGAGAGGGAAAGGGGGTTAAGGGACTTAAGAGAGGGGCTTAAGCTAGGGGGCTAAGCCAAGGAATATAATAAAATATTCCTTAAAAAGTCCAAGCCCACGTTATTGTTAGCTAATGTTTTTATCCGAAGTCTTGGAGGAGGGACGAATTCCCAAGAGAGAGGAAGTTGTTACCAGGGTGCCACTTGTCAAGTTATTGACATGCATACTTAAGTTGGAGGCTTAATGTGTTTGGGGGACGGGGGTCATTCATTCGTACTGTTGTTGGTCTGAGGAAAGGACTGTGTTCCTGTTGGAGAGCGATCTGGTAGGAAAAGAGTGAAGTTGAAACATTGTTGGAGCAGACACCTTGTAAATCCTTGGTGGTATGGGTGTGAAGAAGCAGGTTGTCAGGCCTTGCAACAGTGAAGGGATAATTTTCTTGTGTGTTGGCCCTACGGGTGCTTGTAATCTCCATGAGAGCAGCCTTGTGTTCCAAGTGCCACAAAGCTCTCTTAAGTCCCTTAACCCCCTTTCCCTCTCGTGAAGTCCTAGCCCCTCATACTCTTTTATTAGTCCTGAGGTCGGCAACAGTGATGTAGTTTATTAATTATGATAGTTTGATTACAAAAGACAAAGCTTGGCTCACCAACCACAGCTTACAGGCTCACCGGCCTCATATCTCATAAGCACCTCGGCATAAACATCCACACATACAAGGCACTCTGGCCCAAAACATCATGGCTCACCAGCCTATATGAAAAGATATACATTCATACATACAGTTTCTAATTGGGGGTATTGTTAGAATGTGCTCGTTTAACCATAGACAATATCACTATTGTCACCCAACCATAGGCCGAAGCCACCCCGAGCACCTTGACCTTGACAGAGAGAAGAATCCTGGTAGCAAATCAATAGCCAAGCAAGGCTAATGCACCAAGCAAGAAGTAACCAAAGTTGATCAGAGAGTCCAACCCAGAAAGATAGAAACTATAGACTTCAGAACTGGCGGCAGCACCTTCTCCAGGACTTGCGCATAAGACTGCCTAACTGCAGTGCGCACAAGTCTCTCTGTGATTCTGAGAGTTGTGTGTAAAGTGAAGACTGACGCCCTGTATTTATATTAGTTCTGGCAGACTGCCTGGGCCAACTTCTCATTCTAGGTACTAATTAATTCATATTAATTATCTCTCTTAGCTGACATCTCTTATAGGGTTACATTCACTTCTTTTCTTGCTTCCGAAATATTCTAATCTTGTCAAAGGTCACAATGGAGGTTGATACCTCCCGAAGCTACCATAATATCAACACTCCCTCCTAGCTAGGGAGGTATAACTGATAATGGTCTTGAGCACAAACAGACCATTCAACTGGCAGCATCATTATAGCCACACAGGCTAATTAAATCACAAGCACCATCATTATTATCCAACTGGATAATCTCCATGACAACTGGTACAATGTAAACTAATATAACACAATTGTGTTTATCCATAGTAGTACACAACTACTCAATCCGTGACACATAGTCACAAACAGTGGAACATATCCACCACAGTAGCATACCTCTACTGTCTGGAGACACACAGTCTCCATAGTAATCATATCAACTAATATCAACTTGCACAGAAACAATGTTATGATATAAACTGAGTCATTTGGGCCATTCTTCCACTCACATCTATGAGATCTGGAAGAGCGTCTGCCCTCGGAGTAGAACATCAATGATGGGCTATCTGGACTATTCTTCTCAAGCAAGGAAGAATAATTGTCTAGACTTCTTGAGCCTGGACCATTGCCTACCCGGGACATTCCTCCAACACTAAACAAAGTGCACCCTGAAGAGAATGAATCTGCCCTAGGGAATGCCTGTCCCTGATTGTTGAACCTGGACCATTCACCTATCTGGGCCATTCCTTCGACACTAAACAAAGTGCAACCTGGAGAGAATGAATCTGCCCTAGGGAATGATTATCCGAACCATTTCCTAAGGAAATGATTGTCCTGCACCAACCTCCAAAACGGACCATTCTTCGAAACTACTCACAATTGTGAGCTTCGAAAGAATGACTGTCCGACGAGGCGGACCAGTCTTCTTGACCACTACTGAGAGCGACCATCAAGAAGAGAGACTGTCCTAGACCATTTCCCAAGTTAACCACAAGGGAAATCGTTGTCTATGGTACATCAGCAATCCATCGAACCATTTTCATTACAAAAATGATCGTTCGATCTAGACCATTTTCCGAACTGGAAAATGCCTGTCCGTCAGAAATCTCAATCACTTTCCGAACTGGAAAGGAACTGCCCAAGCTGGACCATTTTTCAAACTTGAAAATGGCTATCCTCAAATCAATGATATGTTAGTGCTCCCTCCCAACCTGGAGAGTCTCTTCACTTTCAACTAAGGGAGTTATTTCCACAATCCCCAATTTATCTCGGAAATATGCAAACTTCATTCAGGACAGAGGCTTTGCCGGGATATCTGTTGTATGTTCATCTGTGGGGATATATTGGAGCTTTACTTCTCCTTCCTGGACTTTATCTCGAATAAAGTAGTATTTGATCTCAATGTGTTTCAACCGTTCATGAAACATTGGGTGTTCTGATAGCCTTATACAACTCTGATTGTCACAGTGTATTATGGTCGAATCTGGAACCTGATCGAATAATCTAGAAATCAGCTTTCTCAGCCATATTGCCTCTGTACATGCCTCACATGTTGCGATATATTATGCTTCTGTTGTGTTGAGTGCTATAGACTTCTATTTCCTGTTGCCCCAAGATATCATAGCAGAGCCCAGGCTGAAACACATCCCTGAAGTACTCTTTCTGTCTTCTGCACTTCCTGCCCAATCTGAATCTGTGAATCCATGAAGTTGTATATCACTGGATGTTGTATACCTTAAACCATAGTTTAGTGTCCCACGAATATACCTTAGAACATGCTTTGCAGTTGTCCAATGCTCAAGTCTAGGTTCCACCTGGAACTGGCTTAGTGTGTTCACGGCAAAGCAAATGTCTGGTCAAGTATTTACCAAATACATCAATGACCCAATCAATTGTCGATATAGTGATGGATCTACTGGATCAAAATCTGAATCTCTTACTTTTCTTATATCTGTGGTCATAGGAGTGTCCATGGATTTGCAATACATCATTCCAAACTTTTGAAGAATCTTTATTGCATACTTTCCTTGTCCAAGGAATACTTCACCACGCTCCTGCCATACTTCTAGTCCCAAGTAATAATGCATGAGACCAAGATCTTTCATATCAAACTCAAAAGTTAGTTCCTTTTTGCATTGGATGATGGGAGACTCTTCACCTGTTAGGAATAGATCGTCGACATATAGCAGTAGAATCACAAGTGCATTGTTCACGACTTTGTAGTAAAGATTTGGATCTGCGTGACTTTTGAAGAAACCAAGTCTCATTAGGTAGTTGTTTATTCTGTCATACCAAGCTCTTGGAGCTTGCTTGAGTCCATATAAAGCTTTCTTTAGTCTGCAAACATGAGTGTCTCTGGAATGTACTTCAAACCCTTGAGGTTGTTCAATGTATACTTCTTCTTCGATTGCTCCATTGAGGAAAGTTGTCTTTACATCCATCTGATGTAAACTCCATCCCATGGAAGCAGCAAGAGACATGATAGCTCTAATGGAAGTATATCTGGCAACCGAAGCAAATGTTTCGTCATAGTCTTCTCCCTCCTTCTAGGAGAACCCTCTGGCTACGAACCTTGCTTTATATTTGTCCACGCTTCCGTCTGTTGCATGTTTGACCTTATATACCCATTTTGATGTTACTACTGATTTTTCTTTAGGTCTAGGCACAAATTCCCATACATCATTTTTCATTATGGACTGGTGTTCTTCTGTCATGGCTTCTTTCCATTGTTTCTTTTGAACTGCCTCTTCAAACGTGGTAGGTTCTTCGTCTAGAAGCTTTGTCATACATGCTGCATAGCTGGAGAATCTTTTGGGCTTCTTATTTTTTCTGAAGGTCCCACTTGGGGCCTTGAGTCTTTCTGCTTCTTGTAGGGTAGCTTCAAGCCAAGCTGGTCGTTTCTTGGTCTTGGGTACAGTGTCTGAATCAATGGTCTCACATGGTTGCATCGGATGATCAAGTTGTTCTTTTTCGATTTTCTGGAAGACAGTACAGTGTCTGAATCAATGGTCTCACATGGTTGCATCGGATGATCAAGTTGTTCTTTTTCGATTTTCTGGAAGACATGTGCCTTCTTCAATAGGCTCTTCATACTCTTCTTCTTCTATAGTTTCTTCTATGGATTTCTTGAAAGCCATATTTTCATTGAAGGTCACATCTCTGTTGACTTCAATCTTATGTTGTTCCGGGATATAGATTTTATAGGCTTTGGATGGTTTACTATATCCCACGAATATGCCCTTCTTTCCTGAGGGTTCTAATTTATTCCTTTTGTCCTTGGGAATGTGAAAGTAAACAGGGCATCCAAAGATTCTTAAGTTTTCCACATTAGGTTTCTTTCCTGAGAAGGCTTCTTTTGGAGTCCTATCTTTCAATATGCGATGAGGACTTTTGTTCTAAACATATATTATTGTCATGGTTGTTTCTCCCCATAAAAACATAGATAAACCTTGATCGTTTAGTAATGCCTTCATAGTTTCTTCAATAGATCTGCTCTTCCTTTCTGCTACACCATTTTGTTGAGGATTATGAGGAACAGTCAGCTCCCTCCTAATCCCTATTGATTTACAAAAAGCAACGAATTCCTTGGATGTGTATTCTCCTCCATTATCTGTTCTCAAGGTCTTGATTTTCTTGTTTGTGAGGTTCACTATTTCTGCTTTGAATTCTTGAAACTTGTTGAATACTTCGTCCTTTGTCTTCAAGAGATATAACCAAGTCTTTCTTGAGTAATTATCTATGAAGATTACGTAATAAAGAGAACCTCCTAAAGATTTGACTGGCATCGGACTGCAAACATCTGAATGTATTAGATCTAGAATCTCCTTAGATCTATTGTTGTTGCTTGGGAATGATTTCTTGACATTCTTTCCAAGAGCACATCCTTTGCAAATTCTTTCATGTGCAGACTGTAATTCTGGTATTCCTTCAACCATCTTTTTGAGAAAAGGTAATGCTTGATAGTTAATATGAGCGTACCTTATGTGCCAAAGTTCATTGGGATTGACTTCATCATGTACAAGAGCTTCATCATTTTGTTCTAGTAGTCTATATAGATTTCCTTCACAGGTTCCAATAACCCTAGCATTCTCTATGCTAGAGTCTTTATGCCAAGACAACACTTTTCCATCTACGAAAGCTATTTTGTTTCCTTTGTCTTCTAGGCAAGATATGGATACAAGATTATTTTCTAAACTAGGTACATGTAAGACATTTGCTCAAATGAACATTGTTCCCTGTTTTCAACTGACGAAGGCTTGTTCAATTCCTTCGACTGGGTAAGTGCTTTTGTCTCCAAGCTCTACCTTGTGCGATGTCTTCTTTTCATTTAGATTGGAGAGTCTGGCTTGATCTCCCGTCATATGCCTAGAAGCTCCACTGTCAATTATCCACATGTCATCTTCAATCATTCTTGTGAGTGTGGAGTAGTGTAGATGACTAGTTTTTTTCATTCATGACTTCAGTTGACTGGTGACTGGTCACGCTTTGATCCAAAATTTCAACTTTGACATTTCTGCCTTCTGAGAGTGCCAAGAGGTGCGTTGGACTAAGGCGCACTTGAATACCTTCTTCTTGAGCGAGATGTTCCATCATAAGGTGTTGGATCAGGGTTTTAGGGTTTTTGCAGCTACACCTGCTAGTAACCCTAGCGACAGTGCTTTGGTAACTGCTCCTACTGGAAAACCCTAGCGGCAGTTCTTCAACGAGCTTAGTATCCTTATGGCTATGCTTCCTTCCAGCGATTAGACTGAATGAAGGAGGTGTGGGCCCATAACCTGTTAGAATGTGCTCGTTTAACCATAGACAATATCACTATTGTCACCCAACCATAGGCCGAAGCCACCCCCGAGCACCTTGACCTTGACGAAGAGAAGAATCCCGGTAGCAAATCAGTAGCCAAGCAAGGCTAATGCACCAAGCAAGAAGTAACCAAAGTTGATCAGAGAGTCTAACCCAGAAAGATAGAAACCCAAAAAGATAGAAACTATAGACTTCAGAACTGGTGGCAGCTCCTTCTCCGGGACTTGCGCACAAGACTGCCCAACTGCAGTGCGCACAAGTGTCTCTCTGCGATTCTGAGTTGTGTGTAAAGTGAAGACTAGCGCCATGTATTTATATTAGTTCTGGCAGATTGCCTGGGTCGGCTTCTCATTCTGGGTACTAATTAATTCATATTAATTATCTCTCTTAGCCAACATCTCTTTTAGGGTTACATTCACTTCTTTTCCTGCTTTCGGAATATTCCAATCTTGTTAAAGGTCACAATGGAGGTTGATACCTCCCGAAGCTACCATAATATCAACAGGTATTACAATCAATGGAAATGAAAAGTCCATTCCTATTGAATGATCTAAGGGTAAAAATAGCTATACTTGTCTCATGCTTTGCATAATTGTTTACTTTCTATTCATTTATATCTAAACCCTAGAGAAATTATTTGAGAGATTTTTGAAATTTAAGCCCAAAATAGCCAATTCCATGTAGCTATCTATAATCCATATCCAAGAACCAGCCTAAGTTGGAGATCCTTGTTACCTGACTTATATATTTGTTCCATGCTTGAATGTGAAAATAGTTACTAAAATAATTGAATTTCCATGAAGATCATTAAAAATTAAGGCCACCACAATAATCTTGACAAAGATGATGGAGATAAAAAAGGTCAGCTGCAAATTCAGATGTCAATTACTGAGAATGATCTGAAGCAGAGACCTAAGGAACATATGAACATGCCATTGTTGAAATCTCAAAGCACCAAGAATGACATACAACTCTGCGCATTCATGTAAGCTCTGGAATACATACAATAGCAATTGGCGTTTTGTGAATTTCAATTGCTAAGAAAAAATGACCAGCATGTCAAATCCTCTCTGCTATGGGGAACACATCTTTGAAGATATCTAAAAAACACTTTGTATAACTTAACCGGTTGAGTCGATGTTTATCTAAACAAAGTCTATTGATTAGATGAAGGTTGCAACAGATTTGACAAGAGATGTAGACTTGTAGTTGCTTCAAGAGAAGAAAGAAATTGTATCAATGTCCACAAATGACCAAATTAGATAAAAGGGGCTCAAAAGTAAAGTAAGCTACAATAGTGATGGGGGTGTGAGACATGACTAAGGCATCTCCAATCTAGATTAGTAAAAGGACTAAAATTTAAAACAAAATACACTATAAAGGGGTAAACCCAAATGATAAAACCTACACAATGAAGTAGAGACCGACCTTGTGTGAGGGGAAAATAAAGGAAAAACAAGCACTACTGTAGCAGAAAGGGTTGGCCAGATCATGAGAAAAAGACCAGTTGTGAAACCTGTGAAATCTAAAGTTCATTGCTAGAAAAACCAAACTTAAACCAAGAACAATGAAATAGGAAATCAGGAGCATATTACTCTAATCACGTTACCTACCAACTGTTGGGGAGTGGGTAATACAAGATATATATCATTATACCGATACACTAAAGTTTAAACCCTCCCAAAAAAGGGTTCAACCTGTAGTTTCTGCAGACATTGCGGTAGCCAACACAATAATAATAACAGTAGAACAGACAGAATGAATAAAAGTCCAAAAAGCCTAAATTACAGTGGGATGAAAAGCAGAGCAGCTGAGCTTCAACGTTTATGCTGCTCGCAGAAATGAAGTGCAAAAGAAGTGAAAATGTGGACTGGTACAAGATCAGAGTTAAATGGTATGAACCAGATTACCCAAAGTAGCCAAAGAAACAATGGATTTGTGAAACCTGTGAAATCTAAAGTTCATTGCTAGAAAAACCACAACTTAAACCAAGAACAATGAAATAGGAAATCAGGAGCATATTAGTCTAATCACGTTACCAACCAACTGTTGGGGAGTGGGTAATACAAGATATATATCATTATACTGATACACTAAAGTTTAAACCCTCGCAAAAAAGGGTTCAACCTGTAGTTTCTGCAGACATTGCGGTAGCCAACACAATAATAATAACAGTAGAACAGACAATGAATAAAAGTCCAAATAGCCTAAATTACAGTGGGATGAAAAGCTGATCAGCGTAGCTTCAACGTTTATGCTGCTCGCAGAAATGAAGTGCAAAAGAAGTGAAAATGTGGACTGGTACAAGATCAGAGTTAAATGGTATGAACCAGATTACCCAAAGTAGCCAAAGAAACAATGGATACACCAAATATAGGTGACAAGGATAACTCCAAAGTATAATAAGGATGATGAGTTGCACAGCAATCCCAAAGGACCAGTTCTAAAATCTATCAAATCTAGTGTTCATTGCTAACAGAACCCCAATTGGAAACCAAGAACAAAGAAATATGAAATCAGAAGCATAATATTCCACTCACATTACCTGCCCATTGTTGTGCAATGTAAAGTGGCCAACGTAAGGTAAATACTGTTATAAATTATAATGATACAGTAAACTCTACCTCCCAAAAAAGGGTTCGACCTGTAGTTTTTGTAGACATTGCAGTAGCCAACACAACAATAATAGCAGTAGAACAGACAGAAAGAATAAATGTCTGAATAATCTAAAATATACTGTGATGAAGTCGGATAAGCTAACCTTCAACGTTCATGCTGCTTGTAGAAATGAAAATTAACAGAAGTGAAATCTGTTGATTGATACAAGATTGGAGTTGAACGGTATGAACCAGATTACCCAAAGTAGCCAAAGAAACACTGAATACACCAAATACAGGTGAGGAGCATGACTCCAAAGTACAATAATGATGATGAGTTGCACAGCAATCCCAAAGGACCAGTTAATACTAGCAGAGCAACAAATTGAAACCATGAGCAATGAAATATGAAAATAGGAGCATAATATTCCACTTACATTACCTGCCAACTGTTCTGAACTGGCCAACACAAGATATATACCATTATAATGATACAGTAAAGTTTAAAGCCTCCCCAAAAAGGGTTCAAACTATAGTTTTCGCAGACATTGCAGTAGCCAACACAACAATAATAAAGCAGAACAGACTATGAATAAAAGTCCGAATAGCCTAAATTACAGTGTGATGAAGGCAGATAAGCTGAGCTTCAACGTTTAAGCTACTGGCAGAAATGAAGAGTAAAAGAAGTGAAATATGTGGATTGGTACAAGATCTGAGTTGAATGGTATGAATTAGGTTACTCGAAATAGCCAAAGAAACAGTGTACGCCAAATATGGATTTTCTATACAACTTCAAAGTATAACAATGATGATGATGAGGTGCACATCTGATGTGTACATTAATCCCAAACAAATATGAGAATAACTCCAAACAACCCCTAAATAACCCAAAAGGTAACAATAACAAATACACTGTCTGTGTCGTCAAAGACCTCATTTGGGATCCGATGGAATAGAAGGTGAATGCGACCGCTTCTTTCTTTTGGTGCGGAGTTTAGCGAGCTCTAGAACGAGCTTGGTGAACATCTCCATTTTGGCGATCTCGATTCTGGCATACACCTCAGAAAATCCGACAAGGGCATCGGCCAACGATTGGATAGGGTTAGTGGACTTGCCTTTGCGTTTCTTCGAAACAGAGGGGGAGTTTGAGGCAGAAGACTTCTTTCGCTTGGGAGGAGGCTGTTTCTCTGGCGACGAGGAATCCTGGAAGTCCAATCTGCGATTATTCTTAGAGCTGTAAGAGCAGACATTGTTAAGAATGTCGTCCAGCGAGCAGTCGACGCCACCGGTATTGTCGACTAAACCCTTACCTCTATCGGCACCGGCGAAGACCGATAAAACCATGTCCGACATCGACATGGACATCGACATCAGTGGCGGCGGCGGCATGCTCTCGCCCGCAAATCCCTCCGGCAGCTCGCAGTCGACGCCCTGGTTGAGCTCGAAGGACGACTGGCAGGCTTCGAGAAGACTCGTGGCCTTGTCGGATCCCGTAGCCGTGGCCGTGGCCATGGCCATGATCTCATCAAGCTTGTGGAAGAAGGACCAGTGGACAGAGCTGAGCCCTCTGTTGGCGGCGCGGCGCTTCTCCAGCTTGTAGCGACGCTTAAGATTCTCGACCTTGTCGCGGCACTGCTTCATGGTCTTCGGAGCGATGTTGGAGGCGTCGCAGTGGGCGTTGACAGTGCGCACGATGTCGTCCCAGTCCTTGATCTTGAGGTAGCCTTTGATGGTGGCGCACTTGTCTCCGTAGCTCTCCAGCAGCTTCGACACTGTCGACGGGTGCCATTCGCACCGGGATACCGACGATGCCGATCCGCCCACCACGGCCCCTCCCTTGCCATACTCATCTTCGTCTTCGCTCACGCTGCCCATTTGCCCAAACCCTCCCCGACACCACTCCACTGGATCCACTGGATCCGACACTTACAGAGCGTGGGCGACTGGACTCGGCTTTATGTCAGGGGAAAGGAGCCAATGTCGGACCACCCTCAACTTCGGAGGTCAAAATGGGATTGTAATGGGATGTGTGACTGGCAATTTTACATGTGGATATCGAACTTTCATCAGAAGGATCAGTGTGGATATGGATCTGAAGGGTGTTCCATGGGGTGTGCTCATTGGAACCTCATTTTTGTGATTTGTTTTCCACAAATATTTATGTTATGATATACAAGTCGGAGCAAATCGATATGACGAGGGTTAAGCATTTTTGGTTCGGTCACAGTAAAATAGTATGATAATAGTATGATGAGGGTTAAGCATTTTTGGGTAAGAATAATATAGTTTAACTGGTTCAACGGTTAAAAACATGTGTTTCCTCCTAAAAGGTCACAAGTTCAAACCTAGAGGGGATAGGGTATGTAACTTGTAGACTTTGGTGTGATCTTAAAATTTAATTGTTAATATTAATATATTTTATCATAAGGTGGAAAAATCCATCATAACTTAATTATCAATCAACAATCAAGATAGCCATCACTGTAATGCATATTTATAATAACCTACATATTAGGTTGAAGGGGACATGCTATTACTCTTTCATTTTTCACATGCTTCTTCCTCTAGCCATAAGATGAGACATATTTATAAGATTTTCGTAAATTGAAATTGTTTTTTCACCTTTCTCTTTCTAAATCTTCAATCCACCCATAAGATGACTTCATTGGTATTGCCCTATGATAATATGATGTCATCTAACTACCTTTCTCTTAAAATCATATATGTCTATAACAAGGTCATTTTATTTTTTTATTTTAGTTGTTGATTATTAATAGCATCCTATCATGTAATTATCCTTGTTTTGATCGCACCAATGTCTATTATTTTGCAAAATGTGGATGAAAAGATGATGTCATCTAACTACCTTTCTCTCAAAATCATATATGTCTATAACAAAGTCATTTTATTCTTTTATTTTAGTTGTTAATTATTAATAGCACCCTATCATGTAATTATCGTTGTTTTGATCGAACCGTTTTGATCGTACCAATGTCCATTATTTTGCAAAATGTGGATGAAAATATGCACCCTTCTATCTTTATTGTGGACGTTTCAATTATTAGTCTCTGCCATGGGACTATAGCAATGAGTTTGTTTTTTATGTGACATTGATGTGACATTAATTTGCCTTTTACTATAAATTTGTGTATGCAATGTAATGTTTAACATAGGAAAACAAATATATATATTTGGATATATTAAAAATATTTGTGTTTCTCATTTCTAATTGGTTGATAGAATTGAAGTGTTATTGCTCCATTCACGTCTTTCAATATGTAGAATTAATTACATAATCAGTTAATTTCACCAATCACCACATCTAAATATAAAAAGTTGTACTAAGTATTTATTATTATGCATTATTATATTGATATTATACTTATTATCTAATACATTGTTTATTATTATATTTATATTATATTTATAATATTTATATTATATTTGTGAATATTATAGTTCCATTCAGCTTACGGTTCATTATACATTTTGAATAACAAACAAACCTCAATTATTATCTTTTGACAAAAAATATTCATTACTTGTGAATTTAGTTATATTAAGTTTCATTGTTCAACATGTATTTTCCAACTAACTCGGCAGGGACTGCGTTGCCATGCAACCCTTGTTAAAAATGTTGACAATATTCAATCTTTGTAGCCTTTATCTCTTTGCTTTCATACTTGTTTTCAATCTTCCCTTTTTAACAATACATTACCCAATGTTATTTTCTTGTATGCTTATTCCTTAATCCTTCTCACTTAAAGGAATATTGTTAGAATGTGCTTGTTTTACCATAGACAATATCACTATTATCACCCAACCATAGGCCGAAGCCACCCTCTGAGCACCTTAACCTTGATAGAGAACCATTCCGGAAGCAAACCCTAGGCTAGATAGCTAGACAAAAGGTAGTGCACCTTTCTCCAAAGATAATGCACCAAGCAAGAGCTGATCAGAGAGTCCAAACCATAACCAAGAGATAGTCCAAGCAAAAACCGAAATCTGCTAGCTGCAGCAACTGCAATGGCAGCGCTCCTCCAAACTTGCACATAAACTGGCCAACTGCAGTGCGCACAAGTGTTGCTTCTGTAGTTCTGAGAATGCATGCCAGAATGAAGACTGACCTCCTGTATTTATACTAAATCTGGAAAACTGCCTGGGCCAACTGATCTAGGTGGATATCGGTGGCCACCCACCTTTTCCGACTAGCTCAAAACAATTTTCTAGTAATTTTGGCAATTTACTATTTTTAGCAGGTTTTAACTTTCGGGGCCATTTTGAGGGCCTAAACGAAAGTTTTTCGAGATCGAGCTTCTCAATGATAGTTGAAAACATGATTGAGTCCCCAAAATGAATCTCCTCAATGATACCTTTCCAACGAGCTATCACACGCCTAAAACAGAGATCGTATGCAAAAGTTACGATCCCGAGAAGTTGATGTACTCACTTACCCAAATGGGGCCCACATGACTTTTGGCGCTTCATCTCCTAGGGTTAGGTTTTTGGATGTCTAGGACTTTTGGAATTCCTGTTTATTGTAAAAAGGCCTCCAGAGCCTCATTGTAATCATTTTCTTGCGAATGCGAGTAGCCGTCGCATCTCTTCTCAGAGATAAGTTGCCACCATTCTAGCGAGTCTTTCACTCTGTATTTTTATAGTCTCTGTACATTTCTTTCATTAATAGAAATCGTGTATTACTGTATATCTGTGTTTATGGTTACATATCTGATACATTTATGTTATATTATTGAATATACGCGATATCTCTCTCCATTTCTTTATTATATCTCTGATCTCATTTCGTGCCGAAAATAATCTGGATTAGTGGTATCAGAGCAGGCTATTCTTGGTCGTTTTTTTCAGTGCATGTCCCCGATGAGGTCTGAGCATAGCAAGTTGGGTCTCGAGCTTGTCTCTCTTGAGGACAATCGCTCTCGCACACCCAAGAAACCCTCAATGGCAAAAGAAAAGAAAAACGACGGAGCGGACGATCCTATAAGTTTGTTGCTTGAGCAAGCTCTCACGCGACAAAGGGACGAAATGATGGAGAATTTTTCCCACATCCTTCGACGCCTGCCGATAGCAATAGGCGCATCTTCATCAAGCGGCCACTTTGGAGGCACCTTGCCTTTCATGGTACAAGTTAATTTTGATATTCTTGTATTTGAAGGACAGATAGATGCAGAAGCCCTAGAAAAATGGTTAACTCTGCTAGAAAGTTATTTCTCTGTTCACAATTTTTCCGACAAAGAAAAGATCACCTTCGCACTCCTTAAAGTTCTCTCTCATGTCAAACATTGGGAGCAAAGTTCCACAGAGGAGTCTAGAATATATGGGGTCGATCCCACTTGGGATTTTTTTCTGGATGCGGTAAGGAACAATATTACCCTGTTGGCAACTATGAGGACCAGTACATGAGATGGACCACACTGCGGGAAGAGAGGGGCCAAGCAGTTTCGGAGTTCACCAATACCTTCCATACCTTGCGCACTAAGTTGGGTATCAAAGACTCCGAGCGACATTTAGTTCTGAAATATCGTGGGGCTCTACACAGATACATCCAGACTGAAATGGATTTTCTGGACATCTCATCACTCGATGCTGCTTATCGATATGTTGTTAAAATCGAGCAGAAATTTAAGCACCAGAACAAACGGGATTTCGAATTTGTAAATCCACAACAACCAAAGTATGACAAAGACAACCCTAACAAACAGTCTCCCGAAAACCAGTCCAAGACACAGGAAAAGAAGGGTCACGAGAAGACAAAGAAGGACACCGAAAAATGGTGCGATTTCCACAAAAGCCCCTGGCACAACACCGATGAATGTCACTCAAAACAGTCATTTGTGGCCGAGATCAAAGACAAGGAGTCGAACCCTGATTCCAAATCTGATTTTGAAAACACTGGTAAAGGACAGACAATTGATGCAGACCCCACTGCTATTGTCACAACCGCATTAATTCAACCAGAAGAACCAACAGATCCCGAAGAGGGGGAGCGCCTTTTTCATTCACAGATGTGGGCGAAGGGGACCCCACTGCATTTTATTGTTGATAGTGGAATCCAGAAGAACCTCATCTTAGCAGAGGTCGTCAAACAGTTGGGATTGTCGACAACACCACGCCCGCAACCATACAACATCGGGTGGCTTCGCCAAGGACGAGATCTCTGTGTCAGCCAACAATGTCGATTGTCATACGGCATCCAGCCCTTCAAGGACGAGGCATTATGTGATGTTGCCCCACTGGATGTCTGTGATGTTCTCTTGGGCCAGCCATATATGTGGAAACTCCATGTTATTTATGAGTCTCGACCTCGTAGTGTCACTGTTACTTTGGGGGATCATCTCTACAGAATACCAGAGGTAGTTTCAACTATTTTTCCACCTAAAAAGTGTCGCAAGGTAGTATCTCATACTGTAAAATTCAGCTTCTTCACAATCTGTTCAAAAGGGGAACAGAAGGACACTGCAACCACTACAGTCTCGCCCCCTGCACCTTCTATTCAACAGAAGCAAGTCGACAAGGTTGCAGCAAAGCACAAAGATTCATTCTACACACCTTCATCTCATGTAGCTTGACTTGTTGAACAACCTCAACTTCAACAAGTTTATGATAGACTTCCACAAACTAAGCAGCACGACGTCTCCAACAATACAAGCAGCTCACCCAAATGCAGATCCAACAAATGTTTTTCCCTCTCCCCCGGGAACTCAACGCAATGGAGACCATTGCTTTCTAAGGAGGGAGGATTGATCCAGGTGGATATCGGTGGCCACCCACCTTTTCCAACTAGCTCAAAACAGTTTTCTGACAATTTTGACAATTTACTATTTTTAGCAGGTTTTAACTTTCGGGGCCATTTTGAGGGCCTAAATGAAGGTTTTCCGAGATCGAGCTTCTCAATAATAGTCAAAGGCATTATTGGTCCCCCAAAATGAATCTCTTCGACGATACCTTTCCAACGAGCTATCACACGCCTAAAACGGAGATCGTATGCAAAAGTTACGACCCCGAGAAGTTGATGTACTCACTTACCCAAACGGGGCCCACATGACTTTTGGCGCTTCATCTCCTAGGGTTAGGTTTTTGGATGTCTAAGACTTCTGGCATTCCTGTTTATTGTAAAAAGACCTCCAGAGCCTCATTGTAATCATTTTCTTGTTAATGCAAATAGCTGTCACATATCTTCTCAGAGATAAGCTGCCACCATTCTAGCGAGTCTTTCACTCTGTATTTTTACAGTCTTTGTACATTTCTTTCATCAATAGAAATCGTGTATTATTGTATATTTGTGTTTATGGTTGCATCTCTGATACATTTATGTTATATTATTGAATATACGCGATATCTCTCTGCATTTCTTTATTATATCTTCGATCTCATTTCGTGCCGAAAATAATCTGGATCACTGACTTCTCATTCTAGGTACTAATTCTTTAGTATATATTATTTCCTTTAGCCGACTTCTTCTCTTGGAGGCTAGTAACCTAATACAAGTCATTCCTTGAGTCAACTTGTCTTCTAGGGTTATTAACCAATCAATTAGGGTTTATTCTTGCTTCCTGGAATATTCTATTCTCGTTAGATTTACATGTGGAGGTAAATACCTCCCGCATCTACCATAATATCAACACTCCCTCCTAGCTAGGGAGGTATTGAAGGTAATAGTCTTGAGCACAAACATACCATTCACCCGATAGCATCAACATAGTCGTATAGACTATCTCATGATTAGATCATGAGCACCATCATCACTATCAATGTCATCAACTACATCATCTCTCGAAACCATACTCCATCTGAGTAATCAGACATGATGCTTGATAAGTCATTCACTCCATAGAGTGACACAAGAACCATTCTTCTAATACGGACATATGTCTTAGAAGAATAAATGTCCTGGACCATTTGTCGTTTGGGAAATCTTTGTCCATTGATCATTCATCTAGTTGATAATCATTTCCAACATTGTTGATAGTCTTCAAGGCAATCAGAACAATATCATTCAATAGAGCACAATTGTGTCTATCCATAGTAGTACACAACTACAATCCAGTGGTACACTACCACACCAAGTAGCACACAAATATTTGATCAGAGACGTATAGTCACAATCAATGGAACACATCCACCATAGTAGCACACATCTACTATCTAGAGATATACAGTCTCCATAACAATCATCTGATATCAACCTGCATAGAAAACATTGTTATGATATAAACTGAATCATCTGGGCCATTCTTCCACTCACATCTGTGAGCTCTGGAAGAGTATTTGCCCTCAGAAGGTAAAACATCAATGATGAGTTATCTGGACTATTCTTCTCAAGCAAGGAAGAATAATTGTCCTGATTTTTGAGCCTGGACCATTCCCTATCCTGGGCCATTCCTCCAGCACTAAACAAAGTGCAACCTGGAGCGAATGAGTCTTCCCTAGGGAATGCATGTCCCTGATTGTTAAACTTGGACCATTCACCTATCTGGGCCATTCCTCCAGCACTAAACAAAGTGCAACCCGGAGAGAATGAATCTGACCTAGGGAATGACTGCCTGGACCATTTCCTAAGGAAATGACTGTCCTGCACCAACCTCCAAAACAGACCATTCTTCGAAACTGCTCACAACTGTGAGCTTCAAAAGAATGATTGTCCGGCGAGGCGGACTAATCTTCTTGACCACTACTGAGAGTGATCGTCAAGAAGAGAGACTGTCCTAGACCATTCCCCATGTTAACCACAATGGGAAATCGTTGTCTATGGTACATCAACAATCCATCGAACCATTTTCATTACGAAAATGACCATTCGATCTGGACCATTTTCCGAACTGGAAAATGCTTGTCCGTCGGAAATCTCAAACTACTTTCCAAACTGGAAAGGAACTGGTCATCTTGGACCATTTTTCGAACTGAAAAATGATTGTCCATAAATCAATAACATATCAGTACTCTCTCCCAACCTAGGAGTCATCTCTTCCTTTTTCAATGAGGAAGTTGTCCCCACGAGCTTCAACTTGAGTACGCAAACTCTTTCATCTTGGACAGAAGCTTTACCAAAATGTATGCTTATCTGCTCATCTGTGGATATATATATATATATATATATATATATATATATATATAGGAGAACCATTTTCTTTTTTCTGGTCTTCATTACGGAGAATGTAATGCTTGATCTCACATGTGCTTTGGTCTTTCTAGAACACTGGTTTTCTCTGAAGGCTTCATATAGTTCTGATCAATAAGGTATATCATTGTTGGATTCATCTTTGTTTCATGCTAGCTCATAACATTGTGGCAAGGGTCAAATTGGAACATATCCAAGTGGTACTTCTTCTGTCATCATGAGAGTTTGTCATGGATTAGCAATCCATCATCCTGAACTTCTAAGTAATCATTCTGATACAATATCTTTGTTATAGAAAGTCTTCACCACGCTTATGTTGTGCATTGGAGGTTCTCCACCAAGTTGTCTTCTTCCATCTGCATACAAGGGTCTCTTTCTGGTATACCTCAAAGCATTGAGGCTGCTCTACATACGCTCTTTGTTCAATTATTCTGGAGAACAGTCTTTGCATTCATCTGATGTCAATTCCAACCCATGGATATTGCGGACGATATAATGGCTCATGTAGAGATACATCTAGTTTACTAGAACAAGTAATCAGCGCAGTCTTCTCCCTCCATCTGGGAGAACCTCTAGTTCTGGATCTCGCAATGCTTACATTCATAAGTCTTTCATACATTGTTCTTCATCACAACATTCAGTACCTCTGCTTGATTGCTTTTAGTGAGTTCATATCAGGCTGGTAATCTTGGTTGTTCTGGCTTCTCTTTCTTTCTTGGAATCTTCATGTTCTTCCTCATGTTTCTCTTTAGATCTTGGGTCCATGGAGTTTTCTATAGATTCCATGCTCTGAAGATTCCAACTTCTTCCTTTCATCGTAGAATCATGGATGTGGCTGGATAACCATGGATACTTTAAGGCTTATTTTCGAAGAAGACTTTTTCTAAAGTCAAACTAAACACATATTGCTTTTCATGGCTGCTACCATGGATATATACTTCATCATATTCAATGGATCATAAGATTAGCTCCCTCCTAATCCTTGCTTCATGCATGAGTGCATGTTTTTCTTTTGGAAGTATATAATCGGCTCCCTCCATCTAACATATTCCACGCTTTCATCTGCATCCTTATTGCCTTCTGCAAGGTGTCATAAGTCTTTCTCCAGTTTCCTCTTGATTGCTGACTTCTTTCTGTCTTTACTTCTTTTAGGTTTCTTCAAGATTGATTCTGAATTCGGCTTGTCTTTCAACTGTTATTTATATAATAACTTCCACATGAATTCTTTGATGTACTTCATCCTTTCATGTGTATTGTCTGTCTTGTAGTCATAATGACGACAATCCTTATCTTGTTGTTCTTCCATAGGTATAGTTTCTCTTGGAACATATTATCTTCTAAGAAATAGATATACAAGATATGTACAAAGACTATGTAAACAAGGTATGTACAAGAACTATGAAGAATATTGTTACCTTGTCTTTAGAAGAAGAAGTTTGTTTTATCCTTCTTGGTCTTCCTTGAGGGTTTCTTTTCTTCGACAACTGATGCTTCGTGTGTCTCCTTCCTTTTCTTTAGCTTGGGACAATGACTCTTGTAGTGACCATACTTTCGATAGTCAAAGCATTGAATTTCTGACATATCTTTCTCTTGATTTGGCTTCTTCCTTGAGCCAAACTTCCTTTTGTTCCTGAAATTCTTGAATCTTGTTGTGAAGGCTTGATCATCGTACTTATTTCGAGGTTTCTCTTTTGCACTGATTATTGATTCTTCTTGAGCACAGCAAGTCCAAAGTTCTTCAAATGTAGGATACTCCTTCCTTATGTTCATGCTTGCAGCAAATGCATCCCATGTCTTGGGAAGACCATTGAGTACTATATTTACCAGCTCATTTTCTGAGATGATCTCTTCAATAACTTGTAGTTGATCTCTTAACTGAGAGATCCTCACAAAGTATGATGTTATGTTGTCATCATCATTCATCTTCATATCACGGAGCTCATTCTTCAGACTCATTACTTATTCAATGTTTTTGGTTGAGAAGAGGTTTGTTAGGGCATCGTACATCTTCTTAGATGAGTCAAGATGGGAGATGTAGGGTATCAAGTGGTCTTTTATAGAATCCACTATGATACTCATGGCATTGATGTCATTGTCTTTGAACTTCTCCATAACTGCAATGTTCTGTGTTTCCTTCATCAAACTTTGGTTCCACGATATTTCCTTTCACGATATCCAACACTTTATTCTTGGCAAGTATGAGGTCAATCCTTGTCTTCCACGCTCTGAAGTTAGAAGCTCCATCTAACTTGTTTTTGTTGGATTACTGAGAGGGGGGGTGAATCGGTAATACAGTAATTTAATCCCTTTTAACCATATAATCCAAGTGTTATATCAATGAAGCATTATCATCCAATAACTACAGAGTAAATAAGCAATGAACAAATGAACAATCATACACATACACAATACACCAATGTTTTACGTGGAAACCCAAATCGGGAGAAAAC
>ML789758.1:181074-196389 GCA_009831015.1 Picea engelmannii | reverse complement strand
ACTTTAACATTTTTGGAGCATGCATAAGCTAAAAGCAAATAGATTGCTTCCATTCTGGCAACTGGGGCAAATGTCTCTTCAAAGTCGATTCCTTCAATCTGTGCATATCCTTTACATACCAATCTAGCTTTGTTCCTTGTAACGTGTCCATCTTCATTCAATTTATTCATGAAAACCCATTTTGTGCCGATCACATTTTTATTCTTTGGTCTTTGAACCAATTCCCAAGTGTCATTTTTTTTTTCTATTTGATCCAATTCTTCATCCATGGCTTTATTCCAAAATTCATCATTGTTGGCTTCTTCAAAACAGTTTAGTTCAATTGTAGATAAGAGTGCTAGGTGTGTTTGTTCTCGTGAACGGTTTTTTTCTTCTAGTCTCAACCCCTGCATCTTTGTTTCCAATAATCTGATCTGAAGGATGATTCTTCTGTACTCGTTTGCTAGGTGTCTCTGGAGATCTTGTTACATTATTGCAACATATCTGAATGGATGAAGGTGGATTAAGTTCTAGGTGACTTTACCAAAAGATACCCTGGAGTTGTCACATCTTAACCAATGATAAAGCCCACATTGACAGAAATTTAGCCACAAAGAAAAATGTTACACATGCTGCAAAATATCATCTAAGTAGCTACAATTGAAACAGAAAGAGAGAACTTCATTTTTGGTAGATTTTTCAATAGGGGATCTTGAGAGAGAAGCAATTCTTATATTTCTTTTATTGTCATTATTTTTCAGTATGTTTGTTAATTCATTCATTCATCTCTCTCTCCCTCTCTATGCATGCATGACCACCATTGATCTTAATTTTTCACCCTCTATCATCCACATCTCCTTATCGTGTAAGGCAAATATGTGACAAGGAACAAACATCTTTGGTCTTTTGTTTATAGAAACAAGCCAAAATATGATTGCAATAACTTACCATGTGTTGACATCCATAAGAGTAGTGTTGCATTTTCTTTTGGGCACATAGAGTTGAATTGAAGGGCTTTTACCATTGGCCCACTAGACGAGGAGGTGATTTGAAGAATGTCACAAGCCATTGGGACCAAATATTCTTACACGCTAGTGCAAAACTCTCATGCCATAAAGTTATGTTTGAGCTCCAAGTCTTGTCAACTTCAAATAAAAATCAGAATTTAAACAACAGAGACTGGAAAGAACAAGTGTTGTGCCAATTGGATCTAGCCTAGGCAGCTGTGAGGAGTGTTATCCTCCCCACATAGGTTCAACTCTTAATAAGTATATTGTTGTAATGCCCTTGAACCTTGTGTTGTCAAAACCTTGAGCTTCAATAGAATCCAATGTACCGTGGGTACTATTACCCCCTAGTTGCACCAGGCAAGATTGACGATGATCCACAAATGTTGAACAAGTCATTTGTTCAAAATCAGAGTTCATAAGTCTAGCAAGGTCTTATGACCCCTTCAATTTTTTTTCTTCTTCTTCTTCTTTACGCATGATCCATACCCCCATGGCGGAATTGTAATCAAATGAGATAGCATGAGGACGTTCTTATGTAAAAGGCTTAGCCCCCTAAGACTTGATCATGAGTGCATACTCTAAAGTGTTTTTTTTCACTTGTTAATTATATCTTGCTCTTTAAGCGAGTTATAATTTCTAAGTTTTTTCACTCACAACCTTCAAAACTAGAGTGTGTATTGATGGTTGGGCCTTAGTGTGTGTTGTTTAAGTCTAGTGTCTAATGTATATTACCATGTTAATCATTGGTATTGAGTCTTATGGACATGCACTAAGTCCCCCTTAGGATTTTTTAAATATTTTAATAAGTCGTAAATTTCCCACAAACGGAAATTTTACCTTGTAACTTGATGTAATAATAATAAAGTGGTACTAGGAGGTGTTGTATGCCTTGGGGGTATTCGTTTTTTAACCCAAAATACTCTTTATACCCTTAAACCCCCTTATCGAGAGAAATTATTCACTTATTCTCAATAAAAAGTCAATTTTACTCGAAAAAGGTGAAAAAAGACAAATACATGAACATCCTTATTTTTTAAGAAACATGTCCAAGACATGTTTTGAGTTAACTCATCCTCTCTCTTTGTTCACTTGGTGATAGTGGCACTTGTAGTGAGTTAGGGGGAGTTAAGTGGCAAGCAGGGATGAGTTAGCATGTTGTTAACTTAACATGGTGGAGATCTCAAGAAAGAAGTGTTCCCTCTCTTGGGAGGTGGTGCATTCTCCTTGAGGGCGCCAATCCCAAGGAGAGGCGCACCTTCCCTCTTTGCATGTGGCATCATCTCCCTCGCTTGGGTTGACTTGTGGCAACCTACATTGAGTTCTCTTGAGTAGTGGCTTCTCTTCCCTCTCGCATGTGGCGCATTTCCTCTCTTAGTGAGCTTGCCCTCTCTCCTTGGGAATTGCTCCAACTTTCTTATTTACACAAGCAACCTCCTCTCCATTTAGCTAATGGGAGTTTGAGTCTAGCTTGTTGTTGTAAAACCATTGTAATACTTTCATTTTGGAATAAAAAGGATTTGGAGGTCAAGAAGGTGTCTTGTGCAAGTGTGCGGATGAATATTGTCATATGCTTTTATCATGAGGTGACGTTGTTCTAAGTTTTGCATTTCAATTGTTAGCTAGGCCTAGGATTATTGATGCTGGTTTGTTTTCTTTAATCCTATTGTTTGCTTATTTGAAAGATATTGATGTGCATGTATGTTTGGTTTAACTAACATGTTCTTTGAGTCTTTCTTGTAGGTGGCACCAAGCTTTAACATTTTGTTTTGCAAGATTTTTTAGTTCAGGGGACGTCATAGCTTGAAGAAGTGGTTGATCAAGTTTGCATCCTCCATTACTCCAACATTTCAAGGACATAGTCCCTCCTCAATCCATCAGAAGAATCCATTGCCCAAGGGTTCCAAGCCTTACAAGCTCTTCTTTCTCTCCTTCTCAAAGTTTCAACTATTTTCTAGTTACTTTTATTTGCATGCACAAAGATCTGATGCTCATGTATAAATTCTAAGTAGATCTTTATGTTAGAATTGCAAATGCGAAAAACACAATTCACATATGACAATCAACAATCACGCAGATTGACAAACACAAAGATTTTACGTGGTTCACCCCAGATTTGGGCTACGTCCACCAAGCAAAGGTATCGGTTGTCTTATTATTCAGATCATGGAGATGACAACAACCTTGCAAGCTCTCTCACATCCTTCTCTTTTGCCTCTGCGGGCATACATGAATTCATATACATTTACAAAAGAAATTGATTATTAAATACACTCCTATCCATATTCTAACTTGGTCTATTTAGTTGCAACCAACGCAGAATAATAGGATCTAAATCCATCCTTGGAGGAATTCGTTGTCACCAATTTCCAACAATCTCCACCTTGACAACAATTAACATGATACCTTGCTTGTTATTTTATTTTATCATTTTTTCTGCAAGCCAAGAGAAGCCATGCACCATCATAGCTTCTCTAAAAGTACCGGTTTTGTGAACATGTCTGTGCAGTTCTCTTTTGTATGCACTTTCTCAAGAGAGACTCCACATTCATCAATGACCTGTCTTACAAAATGGTACTTGATAGGTATATGTTTTGTTTTACTGTGGTAGGCTGGATTCTTAGCCAAGTGAATAGTAGTTTGACTATCACAAAGTAACTTTACTTTGTCCTGCATCCTTCCAAACTCATCAAACAAACCTTTCAACCAAACTGCCTCTTTGCAAGCATGTGAAGCAGCTACGTATTATGCTTCTGTAGTGGATAAAGCAACATTGTTTTGTAGCTTTGACATCCAACTAATAGCTCCCCTTGCAAGAGTAAATACATACCCTAAAGTCGACCTTCTCTTGTCCAAATCACCTGCAAAATCAGAATCAACATATCCAAGTCGGAGCAAATCGATATGATGAGGGTTAAGCATTTTTGGTTCGGTGATAGTAAAATAGTATGATGAGGGTTAAGCATTTTTGGTTACTGTGATAATAAAATATAGATTGAGTGGGTTTAATGGTTAAGAATAATATAGCCTGAGTGGGCCCAATGGTTAAGAACATGAGTTTCGTCCTAAGAGGTCACGAGTTCAAACCCAGAGGGGTTAGGGTATGTAACCTCTGTAGACTTTGGTGTGATCTTGAAATTCGATTATTAGTATTAGTATACCTTTTCATAAGGTGGAAAAATCCATCATAACTCAATTATCAATCAACAATCAAGATAGCCATCACTCTTATGCATATTTATAATTTCTCCAACATTTTTCATGTGAACCTTGACCAAGCTATTAATTGAATGTTTAACTATACAAAATGACCTACATATTAGGTTGAAGGGGACATGCTATTACTCTCTCATTTTTCACATGCTTCTTCCTCCAACCATAAGATGAGACATATTTATAAGATTTTCGTAAATTGAAATTGCTTTTTCATCTTTCTCTTTCTAGATCTTCAATCCACCCATAAGATGACTTCATTGGTATTGCCCTATGATAATATGATGTCATCTAACTACCTTTCTCATATATGTCTATAACAAGGTCATTTTATTCTTTTATTTTAGTTGTTGAATATCAATAGCATCTTATCATGCAATTATCCTTGTTTTGATCGCACTAATGTCCCTCTTAAAATCATATATGTCTATAACAAAGTCATTTTATTCTTTTATTTTAGTTGTTGATTATTAATAGCATCCTATCATGTAATTATCCTTGTTTTGATCGCACCAATGTCCATTATTTTGCTGGATGAAAATATGCACCCTTCTATCTTGTTTGTAGACTTTTCATTTATTGAAAATGTTGACAATACTCAAACTTTGTAACCTTTATCTCTTTGATTTCATACTTTTTTTCAATCTTCCCTTTTTAACAATACCCTACCCAATGTTATTTTCTTTTATGCTTGTTCCTTAATACTTCTCCCTTAAAGGAATACCTTCTTATATTTTCTTTTGGTTTTGTTGATTTTCTGTTTGGATTTTACTTTCTCAAATTGAAGACCAACTTTTTATAGCATTTTTATATAGACTCCTTGTATTGCTTCTTACTTTTAGTTTAAAATCCGAAGTGCATTCTATCCATTAGTCTTTTACTTTAAAATTTGAAGTGCATTCTATCCATTAGTCTTTTTTATTATTTTTAGAACCTTATAAGCATTTCTAATTAACCTTCTTTATATTTAGGGTTTCTTCAATATTGTTACAAATAGTTGCTTCAATTTTTCTACTGGTATTTTCATTTTTTATTTTACACTCTTTTATCTAGTGGTCTTTTTGTTTTTGTTTTTTTACGCTCTTTTATCTAGTGGTCTTTTCTTTTCTCACAACCCATGAATCCAGCCTATCTCAAAGGATGAAGGTAGATTGAGTTCTAGGTAACTTTCCTTACATTACTTCTTCCTTTTCGTTTAAAATCTGAAGTGCAATATTATCCATCAATCTTTTTCATCATTTTTAGAACCTTAGAAGCATTTCTAATTAACCTTCTAGGGTTTCTTCAATCTTGTTACAAATTGTTGCTTCAAATTTTCTAGTGGTCTGTTTTTTTATGCTCTTTTTTCTAGTGTTCTTTTATTTCCTGACAGTCCATGATTGCAACATATCTCAATCGATGAGGGTAGATTAAGTTCTAGCTAACTTTACCAAAAGATACCCCGGAGTTGTCACATCTTAACCAATGATAAAACCCACATTGACTGAAATTAAGCCACAAATAAATATACTACACATGCTGCAAAATATCATCTAAGTAGCTACAATTGAAATAGAAAGAGAGAACTTCTATTTTGGTAGATTTTTCAATAAGGGATCTTGAGAGAGAAGCAATTCTTATATTTCTTTTATTGTCATTATTTTCATTATGTTTGTTAATTCATTCATTCATCTCTCTCCCCCTCTCTCTATACATGCATGGCTACCATTGATCTTAATTTTTCACCCTCTACCATTCATGTCTCCTTATTGTGTAAGGCAAATATGTGACAAGGAACAAACATCTTTGGTCTTTTGTTTATAGAAACAAGCCAAAATATGACTGCAATAACTTACCATGCGTTGACATCCATAAGAGTAGTGTTGCATTTTCTTTTGGGCACATAGAGGTGAACTGAAGGGATTTTACCATTGGCCCACTAGCCAAGGAGGTGATTTGAAGAATGTCACAAGCCATTGGGACCAAATATTCTTACACACTAGTGCAAAACTCTCATGCCATAAAGTTATGTTTGAGCTCCAAGTCTTGTCAACTTCAAATAAAAATCAAAATTTAAACAACAGAGACTGGAAATAACAAATGTTGTGCCAATTAGGTCTAGCCTGGGCAGTTGTGAGGAGTGTTATCCTCCCCACATGGGTTCAACTCTTAATAAGTATATTGTTGTAATAGCCTTGAACCTTGTGTTGACAAAACCTTGAGCTTCAATAGAATCCAGTGTACCGTGGGTACTATTACCCCCCTAGTTGCACCAGGCAGGATTGACGATGATTTGCAAAGGTTGACCAAGTCATTTGTTCAAAATCAAAGTTCAGAAGTCTAGCCAGGTCTTATGACCCCTTCAATTTTTCTTCTTCTTCTTCTTCTTCTTTGCGCATGATCCATACCCTCATGGGGGAATTGTAATAAAATGAGCTAGCATGAGGACATTCTTATGTAAAAGGCTTAGCCCCCTAAGACTTGATCATGAGTGCATACTCTAAAATGTTTTTTTTTGCTTGTTAATTATATCTTGCTCTTTAAGTGAGTTATAATTTCTAAGTTTTTCACTCACAACCTCCAAAGCTAGAGTGTGTATTGATGGTTAGGCCTTAGTGTGTGTTGTTTAAGTCTAGTGTCTAATGTATATTACCATGCTAGTCATTGGTATTGAGTCTTATGGACATGCACTAAGTCCCCCTTAAGATTTTTTAAGTATTTTAATAAGTCGTAAATTTCTCGCAAATGGGAATTTTACCTTGTAACTTGATGTAATAATAATAAAGTGGTACTAGGGGGTGTTGTCTGCCTTGTGGGTATCTGTTTTCTAACCCAAAATACTCCTTATACCCTTAAAACCCCTTATCGAGAGAAATTATTGACTTATTCTCAATAAAAAGTCAATTTTACTCGAAAAAGGTGAAAAAAGACAAATAAATCAATATCCCTATTTTTTAGGAAACATGTCCAGGACATGTTTTGAGTTAACTCATCCTCTCTCTTTGTTCACTGGGTGACAGTGGCACTTGATAGTGAGTTAGGGGGAGTTAAGTGGCAAGTAGGGATGAGTTAGCATGTTGTTAACTTAACATGGTGGAGATCTCAAGAAAGAAGTGTGCCCTCTCTTGGGAGGTGGTGCATTCTCCTTGAGGGCGCCAATCCCAAGGAGAGGTGCACCTTCCCTCTTTGTATGTGGCATCATCTCCCTCACTTGGGTTGACTTGTGGCAACCTACATTGAGTTCTCTTGAGTAGTGGCATCTCTTCCCTCTCGCATGTGGCGCATTTCCTCTCTTAGTGAGCTTGCCCTCTCTCTTTGGGAATTGCTCCCACTTTCTTATTTAAACAAGCAACCTCCTCTCCATTTAGTTAATGGGAGTTTGAGTCTAGCTTCTTGTTGTAACACATGTTGATATTATGGTAGCTGCGGGAGGTATTAACCTCCATTTGTGGCCTTTGACGAGATTAGAATATTCTGGAAGCAAGAAAAGACTTGGATATAACCCTAGAAGAGAAGTCGATTAAAGAAAATATTATATATTAAGTCTTTAGCACCTAGAAAGAGAAGTCGGCCCAGACAGCCTGGCAAAAGTAGTATAAATATAGGATGCCAGTTTTCATTTGAGCCAGATTTCTCAGAATTACATAAATCCACTTGTGCGCACTGCAAAAGTCCAGTAGTGTGCAAGTCTGGGGAGCAGTTGTTGTCGCAGTTCTGCAATCTGCATTTTCGGTTTTTCTAGGTTGGACTCTCTGATCAGTTTTGATTATCTTTTCTTGGTGCATTAGCGTTGGTTGGCTATTGGTTTGCTACCGAAATTCTTCTCTCTGTCAAGGTCAAAGTGCTCGGGGGTGGCATTAGTGCCTAAGGTTGGGTGACAATATTGCTATATTGTCTATGGTTAAACGAGCACACCGACTTTACTAACAGGTTATGGGCCCACACCTCCTTCATTCAGTCTAACCATTGGAAGGAAGCTAAGCCATAAGGTTATCAAGCTCGTTGAAGAACTGTCGCTAGGGTTTCTAGTAGGTGCAGTTACCGAAGCATTGTCGCTAGGGTTACTAGTTATAGAAACTCTAAAACTCTTGCCTAGCACCTTATGATGGAATACCTTACTCAAGGAGAAGATGTTCTAGTGCGTCTTAGTCCAGTGCACCTCTTGGCACTCTCAGAATGCAAAAACATCAAGATTGAAATTTTGGGTCAAAGCTTGACCAGTTATTAGTCAACAAAAATCATGAATGAAAAGACGAATCATCTACACTACTCAACGCTCACATGAACTCTTGAGGATGACATGTGGATAATTGACAGTGGAGCTTCCAGGCATATGACAGGGGACCAAGCCAAACTGTCCAATCTAAATGAAAAGAAGACATTGTACAAGGTAGAACTTGGAGACAAAAACACTTACCCAATAGAAGGAATTGGTCAAGCCTCCGTCAAATTGAAAACATGTAACAATGTTCATTTGAGCAATGTCTTATATGTACCTGGTTTAGAAAAGAATCTTGTATCCATATATTTCCTAGAAGACAAAGGAAACATAATAGCCTTTGTAGATGGAAACGTATTATCTTGGCCTAGAGACTCCAACATAGAGAATGCTAGAATTATTGGAACCTGTGAAGGAAGACTATACAGACTACTAGAACGAAATGACGAAGTCATTGTACATGATGAAGTCGATCCCAATGAACTTTGGCATAGAAGGTATGATCATATCAACTATCAAGCATTACCCTTAGAATCAAGAACTACAGTCTACACATGAAGGAATTTGCAAAGGATTTGCTCTTGGTAAGAATGTTAAGAAACTATTCTCAAGCAGCAATAATAGGTGTAAGGAAATCCTAGATCTAATACATTCAGATGTTTGCGGTCCGATGCCAGAAAAATCTCTAGGAAGTTCTCTTTACTATGTAATCTTCATAGATGATTACTCAAGAAAGACTTGGTTATATCTCTTGAAGACAAAGGACAAAGTTTTCAGCAAGTTTCAAGAATTCAAAGCAGAGATAGAGAACCTTGCAAACAAGAAAATCAAGACCTTGAGAACATATAATGGAGGAAAATATACAACCAAGGAACTTGTTGCCTTTTGCAAATCGGCAGGGGTTAGGAGGGAGCTAATTGTTCCTCATAATCCTCAACAAAATGGTGTAGCAGAAAGGAAGAACAGATCTATTGAAGAAACTGTGAAGGCATTATTGAACGATCAAGGTTTATATATGTATCTGTGGGGAGAAGCAGCCATGACAACAATATATGTTCAGAACAGAAGTCCTCACCGCATATTGAAGGATATGACTCCAAAAGAAGCCTTCTCAGGAAAGAAACCTAATGTGGAATACTTAAGAATCTTTGGATGCCCTGTTTACTTTCACATCCCCAAGGATAAAAGGAAGAAATTAGAACCCTCAGGAAAGAAGGGCATATTCGTGGGATACAGTGAATCATCCAAGGCCTATAGAATCTATATCCTGGAACAACATAAGGTTGAAGTCAGCATAGACGTAACCTTCAATGAAAAGATGGCTTTCAAGAAATCCATAGAAGAAACTATAGAAGAAGAAGAGTATGAAGAGCCTAATGAAGAAAGCACAAGTCTTCCAGAAAGTGAGAATGAAGAAACATAACAACTTGATCATCCGATGCAACCATGTGAAACTATTGAATCAGACACTGTACCCAAAACCAAGAAACGTCTAGCTTGGCTTGAACCTACCCTAGAAGAAGCAGAAAGACTCAAAGCCCCAAGTGGCACCTTCAGAAAAAGCAAAAATCCCAAGAGATTCTCCAGCTATGCAGTATGTATGACAAAGCTTCTAAACGAAGAACCCACCACATTTGAAGAGGTAGCTTAGAAGAAACAATGGAAAGAAGCCATGATAGAAGAACACGAGTCCATCGTGAAAAATGATGTATGGGAAATTGTGCCTAGACCTAAAGAAAAATCAATAGAAACTTCAAAATGGGTCTATAAGATCAAACATGCAGCAGACGGAAGCGTGGACAAATATAAAGCAAGGTTCGTAGCTAGAGGGTTCTCTTAGAAGGAGGGAGAAGACTATGATGAGACATTTGCTCTTGTTGCCAGATATACTTCTATTAGAGCCATTATGTCTCTTGTTGCTTCCATGGGATGGAGTTTACATCAGATGGACGTAAAAACAACTTTCCTCAATGGAGCAATCGAAGAAGAAGTATACATTGAACAACCTCAAGGATTTGAAGTACACTCCAGAGACACTCATGTTTGTAGACTAAAGAAAGCTTGATATGGACTCAAGCAAGCTCCAAGATCTTGGTATGCCATAATAGACGACTACTTAATAAGATTTGGTTTCTCCAAGAGTCATGCAGATTCAAATCTTTACTACAAAGTCGTGAACAATGCACCTGTGATTCTACTGCTATATGTCGACGATTTATTCTTGACAGGTGAAGAGTCTCTCATCATCCAGTGTAAAAAGGAACTAGTCTCTGAGTTCGATATGAAAGATCTTGGTCTCATGCATTATTACTTGGGACTAGAAGTATGGGCACATAAGCGTGGTTAAGTATTCCTTGGACAAGGAAAGTATGCAGTGAAGATTCTTCAGAAGTTTGGAATGATGGATTGCAAATCCATGGACACTCCTATGACAACAGATATAAGAAAAGTAAGAGAATCAGATTATGATCCAGTAGACTTGTCCCTATATCGGCAATTGATTGAGTCATTGATATATTTAGTAAATACTCGACCACATATTTGCTTTGTCGTAAACACACTAAGCCAATTCCAGGTGGAACCCAGACATGAGCATTGGATAGCTGCAAAGCATGTTCTAAGATATATGTGTGGGACACTAAACTATGGTTTAAAATATACCGCATCCAACGATATACAACTTCATGGATTCATAGATTCAGATTGGGCAGGAAGTGAAGAAGACAGAAGGAGTACTTCAGGGATGTGTTTCAGCTTGGACTCCGCTATGATATCTTGGGGCAGGAGGAAACAGAAGTATGTCGCACTTAACATAGAAGAAGCAGAATATATCGCAACATGTGAGGCATGTACAGAAGTAGTATGGCTGAGAAAGCCGATTTCTGGATTATTTGATCAAGTTCCAGATTCGACCATAATATATTGTGACAATCAGAGTTGTATAAGGCTATCAGAACACCTAGTGTTTCATGAATGGTCGAAACACATTGAGATCAAATACTACTTTATTCGAGATAACGTCCAGAAAGGAGAAGTGAAGCTCTAGTATATCCCCACAGATGAGCAGACAACAAATATCTTGACAAAGCCTCTGTCCAGAATAAAGTTTGCCTACTTACGAGACAAGTTGGGGATCGTGGAAATAACTCCCTTAACTGAAAGGGAAGAGATGGTTCTCTAGGTTGGGAGGGAGCACTGATATATCATTGATTTATGGACAGTCATTTTCCAACTTGGAAAATGGTCCAGGATGGGTAGTTCCTTTCCAGTTCGGAAAGTGGTTTGAGATTTCTAACGAAGATGCATTTTCCAGTTCGGAAAATGGTCCAGATCGAACGATCATTTTCGTAATGAAAATGACTCAATAGATTGTTGATGTACCATAGACAACGATTCCCCTTGTGGCCAGTGTGGGGGAATGGTCTAGGACAGTCTTTCTTCTTGGCAGTCACTCTCAATAGTGGTCAAGAAGATTGGTTTGCCTCATCGGGAAGTCATTCTTTCGAAGTTCACAGTTGTGAGCAGTTTCGAAGAATGGTTTGTTTTGGAGGTTGGTGCAAGACAATCATTTCCTTAGGAAATAGTCTAGACATTCATTCCCTAGGGAAAACTCATTCTCTCCAGGTTGCACTTTGTTTAGTGCTGGAGGAATGGCCCAGTTAGGTGAATGGTCCAGGTTCAACAATCAGGGACAGGCATTCCCTAGGGCAGACTCATTCTCTCCAGGTTGCACTTTGTTTAGTGTCGAAGGACTGGCCCAGTTAGGTGAATGGTCCAGGCTCAGAAATCATGACAATTATTCTTCTATGCTTGAGAAGAATAGTCCAGATAGTTCATGGTTGATGCTTTACTTTCTGAGGGTAGATGCTCTTCCAGATCTCACAAGATGTGAGTGGAAGAATGGCCCATATGACTTAGTTTATATCATGATATTGTTTATGTGCAGGTTGATATCAGATGGTATGATTGTTATGGAGAGTGTATGTCTCTGGACAATAGATGTATGCTACTGTGGTGGAAGTGTTCCACTGGTTGTGACTATGTGTCACTGATCAAGTAGCCGTGTGCTGCTTGGTGTGGTTGTGTGTCACTAGATAGTAGTTATGTACTACTATGGATAGACACAATTGTGTTCTATCAAGATGGCATTGTATTGATTGTCATGAAGCTTATCCAGTTGGACAATGATGACGGTGCTCGTGATTCAATCATGAGATAGCATGTGTGGCTATAATGATGCTACCGGTTGAATGGTCTATTTGTGCTCAAGACCATTACCTGTTATACCTTCCTAGCTAGGAGGGAGTGTTGATATTATGGTAGTTGTGGGAGGTATTAACCTCCATTTGTGACCTTTGACGAGATTAGAATATTCCAGAAGAAAGAGAAGACTTGGATATAACCCTAGAAGAGAAGTCGGCTAAAGAAAATATTATATATTAAATCTTTAGCACTCAGAAAGAGAAGTCGGCCCAGACAACCTGGCAAAAGCAGTATAAATATCGGACGTCGGTTTTCATTTGAGCCAGATTTCTCAGAATTGCAGAAATCCACTTGTGTGCACTGCAGAAGTCTAGTAGTGCGCAAGTATGGGGAGCAGCTGCTGCCGCAGTTCTGCAATCTGCATTTTCGATTTTTCTGGGTTCGACTTTCTGATCAGTTTTGGTTATCTTTGCTTGGTGCATTAGCCTTGGTTGGCTATTGATTTGCTACCAAAATTCTTCTCTCTGTCAAGGTCAAGGTGCTCGGGGGTGGCATTAGTGCCTATGGTTGGGTGACAATATTGCTATAATGTCTATGGTTAAACGAGCACACCCACTTTACTAACAACACCATTGTAATACTTTCATTTTGGAATAAAAAGGCTTTGGAGGTCAAGAAGGTGTCTTGTGCAAGTGTGTGGATGAATATTGTCATATGTTTTTATCATGAGGTGATGTTGTTCTAAGTTTTGCATTTCAATTGTTAGCTAGGCCTAGGATTATTGATGTTGGTTTGCTTTCTTTAATCCTATTGTTTGCTTATTTGAAAGATATTGATGTGCATGTATGTTTGGTTTAACTAACATGCTCTTTGAGTCTTTCTTGTAGGTGGCACCAAGCTTTAACATTTTGTTTTGCAAGATTTTTTAGTTCACATGACGTCATAGCTTGAAGAAGTGGTTGATCAAGTTTGCATCCTCCACTACTCCAACATTTCAAGGACATAGTCCCTCCTCAATCCATTGGAAGACTCCATTGCCCAAGGGTTCCAAGCCTTACAAGCTCCTCTTTCTCTCCTTCTCAAAGTTTCAACTATTTTCTGGTTACTTTTATTTGCATGCATAAAGATTCGATGCTCATGTATAAATTCTAAGTAGATCTTTATTTATGCAAAGCATGCATGTATAGATCTAAATTTTAAGTAGATCTTGCATGCAAATGTTCACTTTTAGCAAGTATTTCTTTTGAATTTTTTAAGGCTAAAAGTTAGATTTAATTCTAAGTGCTTCCATTACAAATTTGGAAAACCTTGGTGCCATTTTGTTTGTTGTTTGAGGACAGCAAACAAAATCACTAAGAAGGTTTTCCTTTATCATGTTTTCTTGGTCTATAATTTGCTAACTTATCATATGCTTTCTTTGATAATTTTTTGCCCAACTTCTAACATATTTTTGCAGGACTTTCCAAAGTAGTTTTGGGCATCTTTTGCCCCCAATATCTTGCTGATTTTTGTAGGTTTGCAAACAGCCAAGGGGAAGCTCTGCTGAAATTTGGCAGATCTGGTGCATTCACGACCCCCTTAAACTCATCTTCTGATGCCCAAACTCATTCTTCCATCAATTTTGTAAGTTTGTGACCTCAAGTATAAAGGAACACAAACTTATTGAGATTATGGTAGTTGTGGGAGGTATTAACCTCCATGTGTAACCTTTGGCTAGAATAGAATATTTCGGAAGCAAGAGAAACCCTAAACAAATGTGTAAAAACCCTAGAAGACAAGTCAGCTTAGTAAAATAATTAATATTAAAGTATTATCCTCCAAAAGGAGAAGTCATCCTAGACAGTTGACGAGGAGCAATGCAAATAGAGGGCACTTGAGCTCATTTGTACTCACTTACTTCACTCACTCTCTCAAGCATAGCGCAAGTTTGGAGTTGCAGCTGGAAGAATGGAAGGTGGATCCTCTATGGTGATTATTGGTCTCTCTCTAGCGCTATCTAGCCTAATATATGTGCATTACCTTCTAGTATCTCTTGGTGGTATTCTTAGTGACATTCTTGGTGGTATTATGATATTCTTGGTGGTATTCTTGGTAAGTGCAACCACAACTGTTGCAACTGAGTATTGTTCTTGTTCTATGGCTTTGGGATTTTCTGTTTGGTGAGCTATCTTTGGAGAAAAGATGCACTCTCTTGGTTATCTGTTGGTTCTAGTGCTGCTTCCAGAATCATTCTATCTAGCAAAGATTATGGTGCTCGGGGGTGGCTGCATGCCTATGGTTGGGTGACAATAGTGATAGTGTCTATGGTAAAATGAGCACATCGAATATTTTAACAGGTTATGGGCCCACACTACCTTCGAAACAGTCTAACCACTGGAAGGTAGAGCAGGAGTTCTTTGTCAAGCTCGTTGTAGCACCAGTTGCAACTACAACTAGGGTTTCTGATTTTGTAGTTGGTGTTATCACTGAAATTTCATCTGCACATGGCGACAAGAACTCCACATCATCAAAACAACAATGAAGTCATTCATGGCACTGAATTAAGTTCACAGCATTCCAGAAGGGTCAAAAACTATACCAAGTAACCAAAAATTGAAGAGCGCTATACAACAGCTTGATGCGCGCATATGCGCGGGATAAAAAACGTGTTATCAGCGCATGCGCGCTCCGACGCGCGCCTGTCAACACAAAAACCCGCGCATTTGCTAATACGGC
>ML789758.1:166739-180974 GCA_009831015.1 Picea engelmannii | reverse complement strand
TGAGAGTGACTTATCCAGCATCATATCTAACTACTCAGATGAAGTATGGTTTCGAGAGATGATGCAACTGATAGTGATGGTGATGCTCATGATCTAGTCATGAAATAGTCTAGATGACTATATTGATGCTACCGGGTAAATGGTATGTTTTGTGCTCAAGTCCATTACCTATAAATACCTCTCTAGCTAGGAGGGAGTGTTAATATTATGGTAGTTGTGGGAGGTATTTACCTCTACATGTGAACCTGACGAGAATAGAAGACTCCGAGAAGCAAGAGAAACCCTAATGAATTGGCTAATAACCCTAGAAGCCTTGTCGGCTCAATAATATAATTTATATTAGGCTATTAGCCTCCAAGAGAAGAAGTCGACCATAATTAATAATAATATACTGAACAGACACATACCCAGAAGGAGAAGTCGGCCCCAGTAAACTGGCAGGATTACTATAAATACAGGGCGCCAATTTTTCATTTAACACATCTCAGGACTGCAGTTTTCCCAGTTGGTGCGCACTGCAGTTGCAGCTGGTGCGCAGGTTTGGAGGAGGGTTGCAGGAGCAGCTGCAGCAACAGCAACAACAAGTTCAGTATTTGGTTTGGATATCTCTTGGCTAGGGTTTGGAACATCTGATCAGTCTTTTGTGTTGTATTATCCTTGGGGAGAGATGCGTTGTTCTTTGTTTGGCTATCTAGCCTAGGGTTTGCTTCCAGAGGAATTCTCAGGTCAAGGTTAAGGTGCTCGGAGGGAGGCTTCGGCCTGTGGTTGGGTGACGAGGGTATCGTCAATGGTAAAACGAGCACACCATCTTCTATATTCTAACAGTACCATGGACAATTATTCTCTTGGGGCATTGCTCGGACAGGTAGAATGGTCCAGGACAACTATTCTTCTAGGATGTATGTCTGGATTAGAAGAATGGTATGTCTCTGTAAGTTCACAGTAGTGACTAGAGTGGAGAGATTGGTACAGGACAAACATTTTCCATGAGTTCATAGTAGTGGCCAAAGGGAAAATGGTCCATGACAATCATTCTTCTAGGACGTATGTCTGGATTAGAAGAATGGTCCTTGTAGCCCATAGCATGGCTTTCAACATCTGGGAGGGCATACATTCTTCTAGGACATATGTCTGGATTAGAAGAATGGTCCATGTAGTCCATTGTGTGGCTTTCAGCATCTGGGAGGACAATCATTCTTCTAAGACGTATGTCCGGATTAGAAGAATGGTCCTTATAGCTCATTGCGGGGCTTTGAGCATCTGTTGGGACAATCATTCTTCTAGGATGTATGTCTAGATTAGAAGAATGGTCCCTATATCACTCTGTTGAGTGAATGACTTATGCAAGACATTCTGTTGAGTGTGTTAAATCTAGCAAATGACTTATTCAACATCATGCATGATTACTTAGATGGCGTATGGCCTCGAGAGATGATGTAGAGGATGATATGATTTGATGCGAGGAGACTATTGTACTGCATGGTGATAGCTTGTGAAGCTACTAGTTGATTGAGTGGAGACTGTGTGTCTCTAGACAGTAGTTATGTACTACTGTGGTGGATGTGTTCCACTGGTAGTGATTGTATGTCACTAGATAGTAGTTGTGCGCTACTAGGAGTGGTTGTGTACCACTGGATAATAGTTGTATACTACTATGGATCAACATTGTTGTGATCTATTGGATGGCATTGTAGTAATTGTGTACTAGATTGTTGTGGAGACAGTGTTGAAGGTGTTTCCTAGGCTGGTGTGCCAACTAGTAGTGTTGGAGGTGATTGCCAACTAGATGGATAGTGATGATGATACTCGTGACTTGATCTACGTGATCATGAGATAGCCTGTGTGGCTATGATGATGCTACCTGTAGAATGGTCTGCAAGATTATGTGAGCCTTGCCCATGCCATGTGAAATGGATGTGTTTGAGACCATTACAGTTAATATCTCCCTAGCTAGGAGGGAGTATTGATATTATGGTAGTTGTGGGAGGTATTAACCTCCATGTGTAACCTTCAGCTAGAATAGAATATTCTGGAAGCAAGAGAAACCCTAAACAAATGTGTAAAAACCCTAGAAGACAAGTCAACTCAGTAAAATAATTAATATTAAAGTATTACCCTCCAAAAGGAGAAGTCGGACTAGATAGTTGACAATGAGCACTTTAAATAGAGGGTGCTTGAGCTCATTTGTACTCACTCACTTCACTCACTCTCTCAAGCATAGCGCAAGTTTAGAGCTGCAACTTCAAGAATGGAAGGTGGATCCTCTGGGGTGATTCTTGGTCTCTCTCTCTAGCGTTATATAGCCTAAGATATGTGCCTTACCTTCTAGTATCTCTTGGTGGTATTCTTGGTGACATTCTTGGTAAGTGCAACTACAACTGTAACGGTTGCAACTGAGTATTGTTCTTGTTCTATGGCTTTGGGACTTTCTATCTGGTGAGCTATCTTTGGAGAAAGATGCACTCTATTGATTATCTGTTGGTTCTAGTGTTGCTTCCAGAATCATTCTATCTAGCAAAGGTTATGGTGCTCGGGGGTGGTTGCGTGCCTATGGTTGGGTGACAATAGTGATAACCCACTAGTCATGCAATCCCCCATGGGATGGGGAATTGTCTCTTTTGTGGTGTGGTTTTTGTCTCTTGCTTATTTTCTTTTCAGCAAGTTAAAAATTAATCGAAAATAAACCCACACACCGCAAAACATTAGATAGGTTTCATTTTGTAGATTATATTAGATTAGATTTCCTTTCTTGCAATTTTATTTCAGTAGTTTCAATTTGGCAAATACACCTTCCCCTCAGCAACCCTAGTATGCTCTTGGCCCTCGCAAGCTTTTCTCAATCTTCGGTTTCATTCAGAAAGGGAATTGGTCAGTGCATAGTAGTTTATTAGGGAAAACCTTGTACCACTATTGTTCAAATACAGGATCCATATTGGTAGATCGACTTGTGAATTCAAAGGGATACTCATTGAGATTCGTTCTCTCCCCGTTAGAACTCCTTGCGATTTTTCCAATACCCAATTGAGGGATGGTAGTTTAAGGAAACAAACATTATCTTAGATTTACTTCCAGTTTCACACTTACAATTTGGCAATCGCAAAGTGGTCTTGCAATCATCAAGCCACTTCACGAATTAAACCATTAATTCAAGCAATAACCCTTAATAATAAAATTTACCAAGAGCATCTGCAATACATTCCTACAACAACATTTTGCATACATCTTGCAGCAACTTTTACATTATTGGCACTAGTCTTTTATATTGTTTATCATTTACTTTCAAGCACTTGTATCTACTTTCCAGTTATATCATTTATATTCAAGTACTTTATTTGCTTTATATTTCTAGTATAAACATTTCCTTTATGTGTCATATGTGTTGTTCTTGCTTTCTTTTAAACTCCAAGAATAATAATTGTGCTTAGTTAATCCAGCCTTGGATTCCTTTTTAGGGACTGCCCCCCTTGGCTTTGCTAGGAGTTAGCCTAGACGGAAGAGTTGAGTGTCAGGTGACATCTCCCTGACTCGAGACTTGCCCCCAAAGCCACACCTAGTGGATTGAAGATTTCTTCTACGTGAGCCGAGGTGTTGATTAGGCAGCAATTGGTACCATCCTTGAAATGAGGGAAAGTGCCTGGCAGGTTTCCCCATAATATGTATTTCACAGAAAAATAACAAGTATCAAGTTCAACACATTTTTTGTTTGTATACAAAATATGATTTAAGTGGTGAGTTGATTTCAGAAAAGAAAATGGATAAGGAATAATGACTTCAACAATAATTCATCTTCTGTAGTTATGGGACATGAATGAAAATGTTGAAATCCTATCCATTATGTTTCCAAATTTTCTTGAAAATGTTAAAATCCTATCCCACTATGTTTCCAAATTTCCTTTTTGTTCATATTTTCCTGAAATCTCGTAGTTGTTTTTGGTTTTTTCAAAGCTGAGGTACAACTGAATTGTGCATTTTATTTCCTTGATATTCTTTCACAGCATTTACACAGCCTTGTGCAAATAGTTTGCCCAAGTAGTTGGACATTTGAGAATATATAAAATTACAAGCGCATTTTGAAGTATCTTGCTTTGGAAAACCCAAAAAATGAAGTAAAAATAAAGCGTTTCAAGCTAAAACCCAATGCATGGTAACAAAATGGATGACAGGTTAGTAGTATCCAAAATAATCTTACATAGAAATGACTATCCTATCATTCAAACAATTGTTACAGAGAGTTCTTGTGGCAAAATGAAAACACATGAATATGACAATACCAAAACAATCAACTACAGACACAGTAAATTAGGGTTTTAACTTTGCCTAGAAATAACTTATAGGCAACTTGAAAACTGAGTGTGGTGTCCCTCTAATAAATCATGCAAATTGTGGCATGATATTTTGAAGGTCATACATGTGCTCCTCAATGGAATTGAGGGTGGGCAAGTAAAAAGCTATTTAAGATTCGTGAAGGATTAATAATTTATAGAGATATTTAGGATTTCTTATGTTTCTTTCTGAGATTGTTTAAGAAAGAACTAAAGGTCATTGTGCTCAGGAATATAACCAGCGTACAGTTTTTTGTCGTCCATATATCCTGTATGGACCACTTAAGCATAAATGTATAATGTGTATTTTAAAATAATCTAGCTGTTGATTGAAGGCAATGTAGACAATCACCTCCAAATGACAAGCAGCCACCAGGACACGAATATAGTGACACAATCTAGCATAAAATTGTTGCTATATTCAGGAGTTATTCAATTTTGAGTTTACTTTTTGTGTCATCTTTCTTTTCAAGGAAGCCTGACGCCAATTCTCAATAGCTTTCTCTGTGGATGTTTTTGCATCAACAATCTCCTTGTTCGTATACTTATGTTCAACGATGCCTAGAGGACCAGGCTGCAGAACATTGATTACAGTCTCCACATCCCGCTCCAACTGCCTGAACAACATAGCGAATAACGTTACTGTCAGAAGAAGTGGAAGGAAAATCTATATCATCACAGCACGGATGCAAACCATCATTCAGGTCCCTAGCCTCTAATTCCAAGGAAGGAAAGTGGATATCATAGTCAGTACACAGGCTTGGTAAAATGGACCCAATGTAAACGACTAGTACACCTAAAGAAAAAATAAGCAAATATGGTAAAACACATCAGCACAAGATTGATAATAGTTAGAAATATTCTTAGTGATTCTCATAGATTATCTTATGTCATAAGAATTAAGATTCTATAACAAATTTGGAATGATTAGAGCATTTAGACCTGCATATATTTTCCTTAACAGAGGCAATAATATAATACTGACAAATTGTCATATAAGCTTATATTTAATACTAAGTTGCCAGGGTACCTGGGTGCAGGGGCAGGGACGGGGACACCAGTTTCACAAATCAGAATTCAGGGGTATGCCGGGGTGCATCACATATAAATTTTTAAATATGTTAAAAAAAATTAAATTTTAAAAACCACCAAAATTTATCTAAAATGGTAAAACTTAAACATAAAATAATATGATTTATTATTATAAGACTCAAGTGAGTGAGAGGATTGGTTGACATAATGTAAAACATACAATGGAATATTTTTTTAATTCAGAAAATCTGAATGTGAAAACTCGTTTTTTGCCTTGGCCCACTGAGCAAAGATGAATTTGACTGCCTGCTGCTGCTGCCATAGTCAAGAATCTGTTACTGCTGCCGATGTCAGCATTTACTGTTTTGAGTTTTTGAACCGTCCCCGGCAACATAGGTTTGATATATTGCAGCCTGAAATTTACATCGTTATATGTAGGGAGTACATGCGCAGAAGTAATCACCTATAGCTGAAGCTGTGGGTCCACAAATAGATATTGGATCACAGGTACAGGTACCTATTTACTTAGCTGTCCGGTACATTAACTATGGTCTGAATTTAAATTATAATGAAGAATATTAGGGAAAAAGCAACCACAGTGCATGAGAGCTTAAATGAGGCAACAGGAGACTAAGAAGATGATCCTCATATTGGACACCTTTTAGAACCCATTGAGGGCTATTGGTTAAAATGGTTCCACATCAATTGGGTACCATAAAAGGAGGTAAGGTATAGTTGTATGTCTACCGGCAGGGTATATATGACAATGCAATAAATTTAAATCCCCTCAGTTCCTTATCATTCATTTTTAATTTCTTATCTCATGTATGAACACTTATTGGATATTTTGGGGGGTCTCAGCATAAAATAAGAGGGCATCCTTCTATTGTCTCATTGTGATTCATTGACCATGGGTTGATTGGGTGGTACATGTGAATTTTTGGCAAATGGTGACAATTGTGATACTGCGGCTTACAATGTTATGCAGCCTATTCCTTGTATTCAGCCAAGATTTATTATGATGACTGACCTGCATGGTCAAACTTCGTTTATGATTGTGGACTAACCTATACTACTATGATCCTTGAATTTATGATGCCCTAAATAGGGAAAGACTGATCTGCAGCTGAGACAAGAACCAGAATCAGTCTTCGACAGAGGATCATTTGCATTCTGGTACTCTTCCAAAAATCATAGGGACCAGTATGAGTTTCTTTACTGAAACACTCACCAATATCTGAATGGTATATTTCTAGTCTATTTTCAAGTCATGTTTTATGGTTGGTAGCATGACAATGGCACACGTTGCCCTTTGTTTCTGTATCATCATTTTACATATGGGATATGATTAGTGCATGCATACTTCATCATGAGCTAGAAGAAAAATGCCCTGGGTGATGTCTGTTGAGTCGCAATGCATTGTAAACCTTAGGGTTATGGCAAGGTCCATGCAGGTCACATGGAAATCTAGTTGTTGGAAACAGTAGCTACAGGGTTTACATATATGCAAGGTTACATGATTCATGGGTGTGTATCAGAATCACTGTAAGGATCGGGTGTGGCAGCTGTCCAAAATTTAAGGTTTGTGGCCTTCAACTCAACCAATGACTTGGCCAAAAAAAAAGATAAAATAGTCAAATTTCAATTAAAAAATATATGCATGTGATTCTGTCCACACTCAATGCAATGTATGCACATCCATGTCTACTAGAAAATGTCCCAAACTCTTAAAATGAATTTAGTCCCTTCATGTTATACACAGCCTTTATAACGGCAACATACAAGCTGGTCAATATGCCTCTTTACCACCAATTATATTTTAGAAGAGATTTTGATTGGAAAATTTTAGTAAGCATAAAACGAAATGGTTTGGTAAGACAAAATAGCTAAAAAGAAAGATCAATATCAAGACATGCAGAAATCACGGAATTTCGAGTGTCTGTTTTGTGGAAATATTCAACAATATTAAAATACAGAATCTATGAAAATATTGAAGCTAGTGGCTTTGAGCACATGTAATGCAAAAATAAACAATGATACAACTAAATGAACCACATGTTCACCCTTCCATCTTTCAATGGATACATAATAGAAATAAAAGTTCAAATAATTACATGGACCCATCAAATCTTGAAGTAGTCAGTCTCTAAGAGATACCTAATGCAAATAAGTTATAACAAACAATAGCTAAATGATACCAACTGGCCTAATCATGAAGTCACCAAATTCCATTTACAACCTACAGCATGCCAATAGGAATCTGAGTCAGCATAGTAGGTGTCCAAGTCAACAATCTTGAAGTTGCCAATTTCTTGGAGACCAAAGAAGGCATCTTGATCTAAGTCAGCAAACACAAGCCCAACTAAGTCATGTCTAACTCGCCAATTCATCGGTTTTTGGCTAGATCAACTGAGTCAACAACCCGTTCAGACTAGTTTTGGTCCAAAACTAATCAGACTCAATCAAATTGAGTTGACTCAGCCAAGTCTAATAACACGGGTTTCCACCCTCCACATCCTCCCATGGAACATCATCTAATCTGGACCCCAATTGATCATAAGAAGCATTGCTAGAACCCTAGCCAAAAGAACTGCTAATAGCAATGTTGCCCCCCATTTCTAGGGGTAACTACGGAGATGATTTCTCGAGGCCCGCAGGTTGTAGACATGGAGTGTCAAGGGCCAGATGAGCAGACAGAGCCCCTCCTCTTATCACACATCACCATTGATCGATAGCAGCAACGTCCACCACACCAGCTTGGCCCACAGAGGACAGTAGGTCTTGCTTCATGAGGTAACAAGTCCGGTCTTGTAGTAAGTGTCATTTTAATAATTGAAACATTTGAACATGTTGCAAAGGGTCCTTTCTTGATTTTGAAAACGTTTGCTTAGAAATTATGCCTTTTGCCTCATTTCACCTTGGTGGTTGACATGTTGTCCTAGTAAGTGGGTCACCCTCGAGAAAAGGGTTGCTACTAGGAGGTCTCCTTGAAGGGTCATTGTACCACTCCCGCACATACTTATCATTTCCCACATTTCTTCCTATTGCCGTCCTTATACACACCTACTAACGTGGAGAAGTCTCCAACCCACTTGGTGTGTCCTTAGAGGCACAATGCCTAAGTTCAAGCCCACTGTCACCTCGACTTGAACTTCTTCCGTCTAGGCTTACTCCTAGGGAAGCCAAGGGGGGTAGACCCTAGGGCCTAGTTACTATGTGAATTATTAAATGAATTCTAGGAGTAAATTTTAGTTTATTAAAGGTAAAGGGGAGCTAGCCTATATGAGAGGCAGCAAATGCAATGCACACCTTTAATGAAAATCATCCCTTTCCCTAAGGTCAACTAAGACTAGTGCCTAAATGTTGGGCAAGGAGTCAATTAAAGTTACAATAAAAGAATTAAGTACAATCATACAAGAAATAAACAATGCTATGGGATATCAACAATAAATTAAAGAAATTACTTTACACTTTAGATCAATTACGAATGTTATCTACAAATTGAAATACAACATGCGATATATATGTGTTAGGAAATGAACAACTATATGATTATACAATTATATCCAAAAAAATAGAAAATATTATAACTCAATAAGCAATGAAGCATCAATACATGAATAACTCACAATGAGAGTGATAGCTAGAAAAAGGACTTGAAAAGTAAGGTTGCTTTGAAAGTGAAAATGCTTTGAAAGTAAAAGTATTTGAAAAGTAAATTGCTTTGGAAATGAGATTGCAAATGTTGTGAATGTAGTGTGTAGGTTGATTTTAATAAATTTTAGGTCTCTCTTTGATTAGGGGAATTAGATGTGATAGATACAAGCCTAGACAATGTGACTACCCCAAATTGTTATCCTCTCAACCAAAAGGAAGTGTTGGATGCTCAATAAGAAGGGCAAACAAGGCCCTTCCCTAGCTCCACAGGTCAAATCCAAAGAACTTGGGCACTCAACAAGGGGGACACCTAGTGTCGTGAGATCATCCCTGATCTAGCACCCCAAGTATCTTCCACAAGCCTCCTTTTTGGTGGCGAAACAATAACGATTGGATGCCTAATTACTAAACTCCCAACCTTTGCCCTTTCTTGTCACCCAGGATCCACAAATGCCAAGGGGAGAGAATACGGGGCAATGATGGAGCACAAATATGATTACTTTTGCAATAATTTTAAAAGTATACAAGCCTTCCGTTATTGCAAGGATGGCTTATGCCAATCTCTTTAAAAGGTGGGGTAAAAGTAAATAATTTGAAATGCTTTAAAGTTTGCTTAGAAAATTAAATTGCAACCCCACAACAATGGCACAAGTGGAGGACTAGCCTACCGTTTTGGCCAAGGTGGGTATAATTGAAAGAACTATAATTGTATGAAAGCAAAAGCAACCTCAACAATGGCACAAGTGGAGGACTAGCCAACCGTTTTGGCCAAGTTGGGTATAATGAAAGAAAAATTTAAAAGACTTGGAAACAAATGAGAAACCCCACAACAATGGCACAAGTGGAGGACTAGCCTACCATTTTGGCCAAGGTGGGTGTAAAGGGAAATGCAAGAAAATAAATCTAATTATAGCCTTCATGATTTTGCTGTAATATCCCTGATCCAATTGATCTGGATATCTACTGTTGAACTACGGTTTGGCTACTGAATTTGATACTCTGGGGGTTTCTGACTGTGTTTGAGTAATTGTGTGAAGATGCTCGGTTGTTTTTACATGTGTGTTCCAGTTTATTATGTGTTTAGCAGTATGAAACAATACATGTGAAATAAGGACAACACAACTCACTGATATATATATATATATAATGCTGGAAAAACCAGGAAATACAATAAAGACTGGAAGCGGATATGATAATCGTCAGTTAGATCTCATGGATCGTCACTGGAATACAAAATAACAGATAAGAAATACCCGTGACCAGAAGAACAGGTGTTGGTCTGTGCATGCACGGATAGATCGACAAAAAGCAGTCTGGCAGTTCACGGTAACTGTTGTAGAATTCAGAAAACTCGCCCTGATGGCGATACCCGTCGGAATGAGATGGAAACTGTCTCAAAAGATGCGCCCTGGCCTCTAGACTGATCCCGATGATTGTCGGACGGAAGATCCGACATATGGAGCTTCCGATCTCACCCCCTGGGGGTTTGCGCACCTCCTAGGCTCAAAGAGTGTGCCCTAGTGATACCACCGGAGGAATCTGACGATGTATGGCTCAAAACGATCGTCCTGGTCTCCTCTATAATGGGTCGGAAGGGATTCCTCAGATCTGCCCCGAAATGTCCCCTGGAACCCCAAATGCGCTTCCTCTCGAGTTATGCCCTAAATGATTGTTTTCCGCTTTGCAGAAGATTCCACGGTCGAAAACTAACAACAGATGGCTCAATAGGTGTGCCCTGGCTAGCTCTCTAATGGGTCGGAAGGAATCGGCCAAATCTGAACTGTCACAAGCGGCCGCACAAACCCTCTCTCAACACTTGTGCCCTCACTGGCTGAGCTGCGCAATCACTGAACTGAACACTGTAATGCACGGTGAAATACCTGGATGGTATCTCCGATAGGCTAGGGTGTGTCTCTCAACACCAAAACCGATCAAGGGTGGTGGTTTCCTCCAGAAATCCACAAAACAACAAGGGGGTCAATTTCGTCCTCCTATGCAAATATCTCAACATCAAATCATAACATAGCATAATGAATTAGGTTGCTTTACCCTTCCTTTATAGCTTTATGAAACCCTAATTTGTTGTTGACCTTTTCCCTCCAAGTGACTTTTACTTTATTTTATTATTCCTTGATTAAATCACTTAATTAATTAATTAATTAACCATTTTACCTCTAAAAAGTGATTTATCCATCCCAATGGCTTCTCCGACCACTGAAAGTCACTTCTCATCATATTATCCTGTATTGCTCTTCCTCCCGATTCCGATGAGCTATTACACTAAGAGGTTTCTCCAAGTAATATGCCCATTATGACCTTCTTAGTGAATTTAATTAAGATATGACCCATAATAACTCAAAATTACGGAAATCGTCGGAATGCAACGAAACCAAAGCCCAGCTGTGCGGAATGGATCCTGATGATGAACGATACAAGTCGGGCCCAAATAAACCCCTCAATATTTCCCAAACTCTCTATTGCCCCTATCTGGCTACTCAGGTAGGCATAACACTCTGAAATGTTGTAATGTTATAATGTCCCAAAATGGGGACATTACATTTGCAAGGATGGCTTAGGCCAATGTCTTTGCAAGGTGTGGGCGACATTCTCTAACTTATTACAATATCAGATTTTTTATATTAATTTGAGAGAAGGCAAACCCAAGAGACTCTCTCGGGTTGCTTACAATGATTTAGAAGAAGATGATGAAGGGGGATTTGATATCCTAACTTTAGAATGCCTTTTGAAGGCCTTGGGGGCTCAAAATAAGTAGCACTTCCTCCTTGAAGTTGAAAATCTGCATAAAAATCAGCAAGGTATTTCTTGCTAGAAAATGCTACAAAAACCAAAGACTTCTTAACTTTTGTTAGCCCAATGAAACATAGACTTATGTAGAGTAATATGAAAATATAAATGAGTTTAAATGACCATTATAGAGCAAATAAGTGCCTATGAAAGAAAGGAGAATGGTGGACACAAAGGGGGAAAATAATGGAAACTTTGGTTGATTGAAATGAGTGAGTTTTCGACTCTAAAACCACTCCTTCAATCCTCTAGTGACCTGCATACATGTATATCTCTTGCTACACAAGACACAAGGAGGTGAGAGCATTTAAAGAAGCATACAAAATACTTTGCAAGCTTGGAAAGAAACTATCACAAAATTAATAGTAATACTACCACTAATTACTCCCAAGCAAAATACTTTGCTTGGGTCTCCAAGTTAAACTAATGAATGCAAATGAAATACAAGAAATAAAATGTACTATATCACCTCACAAGAACACCATGAAGAGCATCAAGAAGACTCCCAATGCACACAATAGATTCTCCAAAACTTCCTTTATTATCCACAAAATGTTGCTACAAATACTTGTAGCAAGATTTACACATGAGAACATGAGAGAAAGAGGGAAAGAATGAGAAATTTTTTGGCATAATAGACTTGCTCCAAGAGATGATGATGAAATGAGGGAGAGAGGGTCTCTTTTATAGGTGAGGAGGGGAGAGACCCCACTTGGATGTGCTCCAAGTGTCATCCATCCAATGGGGAAGGGTCTCTTCAAGGGGGGCACACTTTTAGGGCAAGAGAGGTGACTGTGGGTTGAGGGGTGAGTGGGGAAGGGGGAAACCACCTTTCCCATTAATCAAAAAGGCAGTTAGGGTCAAAGGGGGGTATACCCAAAGTTTTGGGGGCCCTCATGGTTTATTTTTAATTTTTCATGAGTTTGTGAGCAAGGGGGGCGCCCCTCTTCTAAGGAGATGGTCATTGTGGGTTGTTGGCTAAGCAAAGGGGGTCTTTCTAAGTTGAAAATCAGTTTCCCAACTTAGGAAATACATTTTGGATCCTTTTCCCACTCTCTCTCATGACTTTAGTGACTTTTACAAAATTTGGTTATTTTAATTAAGCCAATTACATGCTGATTTTTTACCGACTTGGCCTCTTCATGGACAATGGCCTAGCAAAACTTGTCCAAATGAGTTGAGACTTGGTCCAAGGGTGTAGGGGTTCATGAACCATTTGATTTGAGTACTCATACCCCTATACAAAATCCCCAAGGACCACTTCTTTACATTTTACATCAAAAATAATTAAAAATCCCCAGTTTGCAGGAATTTTAATTATTTAAAAAAATCCTATCAAAACTTAACGGAATTCCGCAAGACTCTAGGAAATGTCTAGCATGGTCATTTACAACACTCCTAGACCTTAGTTACTCCTTGGGCTCGATCATTAGAACGCCTTTCACCACTTTGGAGAATTATTGTGAGTGAAAAACTCAAGGATAATTAAAATTGCAGTTAAGCAAGGTTAATTACCTGAGGAAAAAAACACTCGATGAAAGGACTTCCCTAATGATAAAGTCCTAGGTAACTAGACAAAAATTGACTCATGTTAGCATATTACAATATTATCCCACGCAGGGGAGCGGAAATTTTGATTACATAGAAAAGCATGTCGGGGGCAAAATTTGCTCTGTTGAGAAAAAATCTTCAAAATGGTTGTACCAATAGGTACATATCTTCATGGAACATGGAGTTGACCCCTAGTTGAAATAGGTGGTCAACACTTCCCTTTCGTTTCCTCACCTTTTGGGTTTTCGGGCATGTTGACCGCCTATGCAGCACAGGGGTCAACTCATGTGCCGTGAAGAGTTCATCCATGTTGAAGACAGTATTTGGTTCTACTTGGTGTCTGATGTTCCAGCACTAAAATTTTGTAACGAAATTTCCGCACCCCTGCGTGGGTTGATAATGTAATGAGTCTGCATGAGTCATAGTTAGGTCAGGTGCCTGGGATGTTGCCATTAAGGGAGTTCCTTTCACCGAGGGTTTTTTATCCTCAGGTTGTTAGCCAGGCTCCCGGGCCTGGTTGACTTCCCTTGAGTTTTTCCCTCCTCACATGCAATAATGTCCTCCAGAGTGGTGAAGGGCGTCTTAGTGGTTTCGTCTTTAGGGAACCTATGTCTAGGAATGTTGTAAATGACCATGCTAGACTGCGTCTAAAGTTTCGCGGAATTTCGTCGAGTCTAGGTAAGTTTTTTTTAATTAATTAAATTTAATTAATTTTCCTAAGGTTAGAATTTTAATTATTTAATTAATTAAATGTTTTTGAGCAATTAATGTAAAAACTTAGTCTTTGGGGTTTTGATAGGGGTATTTGTGCTCAAAAGAAATGTAACAGCACCCCCTACACCCTTAGGCCAAGTTTCAGCTCAGTTGG
>ML789758.1:130025-166639 GCA_009831015.1 Picea engelmannii | reverse complement strand
AGAAGAAGTCGGCCAGAATTAATAATAATATACTGAACAGACACATACCCAGAAGGAGAAGTCGGCCCCAGTAAACTGGCAGGATTACTATAAATACAGGGCGCCAGTTTCTCATTTGTCATATCTCAGGACTGCAGTTTTCCAGTTGGTGCGCACTGCAGTTGCAACTGGTGCGCAGGTTTGGAGGAGGGTTGCAGGTGCAGCTGCAGCAGCAGCAAGTTTCAGTATTTGGCTTGGATATCTCTTGGCTAGGGTTTGGACTATCTGATCAGCTTTTTGTGATGCGCTATCCTTGGGGAGAGATGYGYTGCTCTTTGTTTGGCTATCTAGCCTAGGGTTTGCTTCCGGAGGAATTCTCAGGTCAAGGTTAAGGTGCTCGGAGGGAGGCTTCGGCCTGTGGTTGGGAGACGAGGGTATCGTCGTGGTAAAACGAGCACACCATCTTATATATTCTAACATGCATTACATAGGAGAGTCATCTGGAGTTTCTCATCAACTCTTCTGCTCAGAGGAGGCTTAATACATCATCTTCATTTCCATTATCATGACAATGCACCCAGCACTTTGGGATTTCACACGTTCACCTTGTGCTTAGCCATAGGCACGTCCAACTCAACAGATCTCCTTTCTCACTGCGTTAACACGGGAGAATTATCTGGAGTTCTTCTCAACTCTCTGTAAGGAGGAGGTCATCTCTACGTTCCAGCTCTGTCTCAGATAGGAACCACACACCCCTCCAAGGGGCTTTCTCTCAGGTTTGTAAGCTGGAGAATATCTCACATAGCTGCAATCATCAACATCTCTCAGGTTTGTAAGCTGGAGAATGTCTCACATAGCTGCAATCATCAACTAATCCTACAACAACTAATCCTACATCAACTATGGGTGACCTATTGAGGCCATGTAATTTTATCAATATTCAAGGTTATCCTCATCCTATTCCTGACAAAGCTATTGAGAAATTGCCTGCTTTTCATGGAAACAATGTTGTTAGTGCCAGAACTCACATCTTGAATTTCGACTTATGTGTCAACAAGTGGTGTAATGGTCACAATCATGAAGACGTCAAGATAACCCTTTTTGTGTATTCTGTGGAAGGGGATGCAAGTGAGTGGTTCTCAAAACAGGATCCTAACAAATTTAGCACCTTGGCTGAAATTCAAAAAGACTTCAAGGAAAGATGGGGTGATCAGAAAGAGGATCGCCATTTGTTAGTTGCCCTTAGCACAAGTCAAAAGAAGGAAAATGAAACAATGGAAGAATTCAATAAGAAATTTAATGACTTGGATAAAAGCCTCCCTCAAACTATCAAGCCTCCTGATGCATCTATTTTAATTCATTATATGGAAGTCTTTGAGGGAGAAATCGAATATCAGTTAAGGGATAAAGAACCAACAACTCTAAGGGATGCACAAAAGTTTGCTATCAAGATAGATAAGAATATGCAAGATGCTAGGAGGTAAAATATTCCTAGTTTCTCAAGGGGAACTTCTTCCAAAACTAATGAGGAGAAGAAGAAAAAAGTTGAAAATCAAGAGTCTTCTAATGATGGCATAAAGGAGCTCACTCAACTAATCAAGCAAATGGAGGTTAATCAGGCTAATCAGATAAAGCAAATAGAGATTAACCATGCTAATCAAATAAATGCCATGCAAAATAGGTTGATAGCCATGGAAAGGGCTCAATCTAGTAGACCTCATCACAAGCCAAATGATAAATGGCCAAAAAGACCACCACCTCAAGAGCAAAGGCCACCAAATCCTTTTGAGTCTACTAACTTGATTAATCACCAAGTTATCCCTTATTGTAGGCCTTGTGGGGCATTTCACGAAGAATTAACTTGCCCAGTCTTCCGGGAAATTTGTGGTGAGGAAGGTTTCTCTCAATCAAAAAATGAACAAGTTAACATGTGTGGTCGAAAATACAATGTTGGCATGAATGATTAGATGGAATTAACAGAGCATGGTAGGGATGTAAACTGCATGAATGATGTGGTAGACAAAGCAACAGAAAAATTTGATCCTAAACCTACTCCCAAGCAGGTTTCAGATTTGGCTAGATATAGAGGTTTAACCTATCAAAGGAATGGAACTAGAAATCAAGACAAACCTCAAACAAGTGTTCCTAAGGTACCTCTTTCCCCCCTAGATCGATTTTTCCTACAGATACAGAATTGAAAATTGACTTAGGGGGATGGTTGAATAATGCGAAAATGTTGGTCCCTGTAGAAGAAATTATGAAGATCCCATCTCAAAGGGAGAAATTACTCAAAGCCATAGAAAATCCTCCTCGGAACAGTATTGACAAGCCTCCAGCTGTAGCTCACCAGGATGCACCTGTGATTTTGCAAAATTGGGATAGGGGGAACGAAAAGAATCAACCATTTTTTCTTTCTCTACTTGTGAACAACCATATCCTTCATAATTGCATGCTTGATTCTGGAGCAAGTTCAAATGTTATGACTAAGAAAGTAATGGAACAATTAAATTTAAGGATTTCAAGGCCTTACCATAACATTTGTGCCATGGATAATAAAACGACTGAAGTGCATGGTTTGATAAATGGCTTACAAGTGCATTTGGTTGCCTTCCCGGACATCATGATAGAAATGGACATAGTAGTGATTGATGAGCCAGATGCATGGTGTATGTTGCTTTCAAGAAAAACAGTTGCAGATTTGGGGGGGCAATTTACAAATGGATTTAATTTATTCTACCATTCTCACTCTAGATGGGGCCATGTTTAGATTAAACAGAGAATTGGAAAGAAAATACCATGTTGAAGATCCTAAGAAACCCATAAATGAGCTTGTACATCGTGAGCTAGAGATGGGGTGTTATGAGATACAATCTAATTTTCTAGCATCTGTCAAAAAGGAACTTAAGGATGAACTCCCAAGTGTTTGTAATGTTTGGGATACCATGGATACTTTTGATGGTCTATTTCTTGAGGAAGCTTCGAGTGAAATCAGTACTGATGTGACTTCTTCAGAAATAGGAACAGAGTTGGATTCGTCATCCGGCACTGCATCATCAGCATCAACTCACCAGCTTTCAGATGAATCAATTAGATGTCAGGAAGAATTGGATAGGATTTTTGGGCCATATATTCCTTATGTCTTAGAAATTGAGGATATTTGTTTTGACGAAGATGATGTCTTCGACAAATAGGAAGAGCATAAAAAGAAAGAAAATAAAAGAGGAAAAAGTGGAATAGATCTGGTAGAAGATCATAAGGATGATAAGAAAATTAATGATGACAATAATAATCAACATGTCATCCCTACTGAAGAGTATGCCAAGCCTTTCAAAGAAGAATTGAAATCAACAAACTTAAAATCTTTTTGCTAGGCACCAATGCAACTTCATCAGAAAGCGTTCAAGGAAGGTTCTAACAAGTGGTTGAGAACTAAGAGAAAGGGTTCACATCAGAACATTAGAAAACAGGGTAAAGTTTATAAGTCTTCTGACAACTCATCTCAGCCAATTGGACGACATAAAGTTAGATGTGCCAGTGAAGAGGCTCCACCTTGAAATTATCTTCAATGCAGCCATTTGGTGTCCAAAGGGGCACCCTTTGTAACGTATCTCTAACCTTTTTCCTTTGATTCTTTCAATTTTTTCATTATTTCATTTATGTACATAGTGTTGATATTATGGTAGCTGCGGAAGGTATTAACCTCCACGTGTAACCCTGACAAGAATAGAATATTCTGGGAAGCAAGAAGAAACCCTAAAACATTAGACATAATCCTAGAAGACAAGTTGACTAAAGGAAATATTTAATATTGAGTTTTTAGCCTCCAGAATGAGAAGTCGGCCCAGACAGCTAAGAAGGAGCAGTATAAATACAGGACACCAGAGCTCATTTGACACACACAGCTCGCAACTGCAGAAATGTAAGAGTGCGCACTGCAGAAATTGAGTAAGTGCGCAAGTCTGGAGAGTAGTTGCAGCTACTGCAACTTGTATTCTCGGTTTAGGCTTGGACTTTCTATTGGTTATGGTTTGGACTTTCTGCCTTGTGTGCTAGCTCTGGAGAGAGTTATTGATTGGCTATTAGGCCTAGGGTTTGCTTCCAGAATTATTCTTTGTCAAGGTTAAGGTGCTCGAGGGTGGCTTCGGCCTATGGTTGGGTGACAATATTGCTATATTGTTTATGGTTAAATGAGCACACCTATTATTTCTAAAAGGTTATGGGCCCACACTATCTTCGGACAGTCCAACCACTGGAAGATAGATTGGGAGGATTTGCTCAGTTGCAGTTGCAACAGTCAGTTTTTGCTGCAGCAACGAAACCCTAACCCTCTTGTTGAGGCACCTTAAGTGAAGAGATTGACCTAATTTTTGGATAACCTAGTGTGCCCTAACCCAGCGCACCTCCTTGTACTCTCAGCAAGCTAAGACGCCAAGTTTGAGTTTTTGGTCAAAGTCAAAGCAGTCATGACTTACTCTATGAAGTCAGAAAACAAGTTAGAAGGGGCTTCTAACTTCAGAGCATGAAAGACAAGGATCGACCTCATCCTTGCCAAGAATAAAGTGTTGGATATCGTGAAAGGAAAGATTGTGGAACCACAGTTTGAAGAAGGAAAAGAGAAGGAACCTCAAAAACGTTGCAATTATGGAGAAGTTCAAGGACAATGACATTAATGCCATGAGTATCATAATGGACTCTGTAAAAGACCACTCGATACCCTACATCTCTCATCTTGACTCATCTAAGAAGATGTATGATGCCCTAACTAATCTCTTCTCGGTCAGAGACATTGGACAAGTAATGAGTCTGAAGAATGAGCTTCGTGACATGAAAATGAATGATGATGAAAGCATAACATCATACTTTGTGAGAATCTCTCAGTTAAGAGATCAACTACAAGCTATTGAAGAAATCATTGCAGGGATTGGTAAATATAGTACTCAATGGTCTTCCCAAGACATGGGATGCATTTGCCGTAAGAATGAACACAAGGAAGAAGTATTCCACATTTGAAGAACTTTGGACTTGTTGTGCACAAGAAGAATCAAGGATTAACGCAAAAGAGAAATCCCAAAAGAAATACGATGATCAAGCTTTCACAGCAAAGTTCAAGAATTTTAGGAATAAGAAGAAGTTTGGCTCAAGGAAGAAACCAAATCAAGAAAAGGATATGTCAAAAATACAATGCTTCAACTGTCGAAAACATGGTCACTACAGGAACCACTGTCCTGAGTTAAAGAAACAAAGCAACAGTTGTCGAAGAAAGGGAACCCTCAAAGAAAGTCAAGCAGGATAAAACATACTTCTTTTAAGAGAAGGAACCACTGTCCTGTGTTAAAGAACAGGAAGGAAACAAATGAAGCAACGGTTGCCAAAGAAAGGGAACCCTCAAAGAAAGTCAAGCACGATAAAACAAACTTCTTCTTCTAAGACAAGGTAACAATATTCTTCAAAACCCTTGTATATATCATGTTTACATAGTTCCTGTACATATCATGTATATCTATTTCTTAGAAGAAAATATGTTCAAGGGAAACAATGCCAATGGAAGAATAAAGGGATAAGGATTGCTATTACAATGACTACAAGTCAAGCAATACACATGAAAAGATGAAGTATGTTGACAATCCTTGGTAACAATTCCTGTGGAAGTTATTATATAAGTAACAACTACCAGATAAGCTGAAATCGTAATCAAACTTGAAGAGACCCAGAAGAAGTCAAAACAGAAAGAAGTCAACAATCAAGAGGAAATTAAAAAAAAACTTGTGACACTTTGTAGAAGGCAATAAGGATGCAGACAGAAGCATGGACTCTCTTAGATGGAGGGAGTTGATTACAGAATTCCAAAAGAAGAGCATGCATTCATACATGAAGCAAGGATTAGGAGGGAGCTAATCCTAAATGATATGATCCATTGAGGATTATGAAGTATCTGTCCATGTTCCAATTGAAAGTAGCAGCCATGATAAGCAACACGTGTTCAATTTGACTCTAGAAGAAGTCTTCTTCGAAAAGAAGCCTTAAAATATCCTTGGTTTTCCATCTACATCCATGAGCCTATGATGAAAGGAAAAAGTTGGAATCTTCAGGGCATGGAATCTATAGAAAACTCCATGGACCCAAGAGCTAAAGAGAAACATGAGGAAAATCATGAAGATTCCAAGAGAGAAAGAAAAGCCAGATCAACCAGTTATTATACCGAGAATCACAAGGCTACCAGCTTGGTTTGAACCCACCAGAAACAATCAAGCAGAAGAAATGGAAGTTATGATGAAGAATAGTATATGTAAGAAATTGTGAAAAAGGTTTATGAATGGAAGCATTACAAGATTCAGAACTACAGGTTCTTCCAAAAGGAGGAGAAGACTATAATAACAACTTGTTCCCATAAACCAGTTATACGTCTATCTGAGCTATTATATCTCTTGTAGTATCCATGGATTGAAGTTTACATCAGTTGGTTGTAAAAGACTGCTCTCCCAATAGAGCATTTGAGGAAGAAGCTTATGTAAAGCAATCTCAAGGTCTTGAGGTATACCATAAAGAGACCCATGTATGCAGATATAAGAATACCTTGTATGGATTCAAACAACTTGATGCAGAGTATCTCATATACAGCAGAAGCGTGGTGAAAACTTTCTATGACAGAGATAGTGTATCAAAATAGTTACTCAGAAGTCTAGGATGATGGATTGTTAATCCATGGCAAACTCTCATGATGACAGAAGAAGTGCTACTTGGATATGTTTCAGTTTGAGCCTTGCCACGATGACATGAACTAGCAGGAAACAAAAGTGTTGAATTTTGACCATGATATATATTGTAATGATCAGAGCTACATGAAGCCCTCAGAGAAAACCAGTGTTCCATGACACACTGAAGTACATTGAGATCAAGCATCATATTCTTCGTGATGAAGTCCAGAAAAGAGAAGTGGTTCTCCAATATATCTCCACAGATGAGCAGATAACAGATATTTTGGTAAAGCCTCTGTCCAAGATGAAATGTTCGTGTACTTAAGAAACAAGTTGGGGCTCGTGGAGACGAATTCCTTATTGAAAAAGGAAGAGATTACTCCCAGGTTGGGAGGGAGCACTGATATGTTATTGATTTATGGACAGTCATTTTTCAGTTCGAAAAATGGTCCAGGATGAGCAGTTCCTTTCTAGTTCGGAAAGTGGTTTGAGATTTCTGATAAACAGGCATTTTCCAGTTCGGAAAATGGTCCAGATCAGACAGTCATTTTCATAATGAAAATGGTTCGATAGATTGTTGATGTACCATAGAAAGAGATTCCCCTTGTGGCCAGTGTGGGGGAATGGTCTAGGACAGTCATTCTTCTTGGCAGTCACTCTGAGTAGTGGTCAAGTAGAATGGTCTGCAGCGTCGACCTCACTGGGCAATCATTCTTTCGAAGTTCACGGTTGTGAGCAGTTTCGAAGAGTGGTTCGTTTTGGAGGTTGGTGCAGGACAGTCATTTCCATTAGGAAATGGTCCGGATAGTCACTCCCTAGGGCAGACTCATTCTATCCAGGTTGCACTATGATTAGTGCCGGAGGAATGGCCCAGTTAGATGAATGGTCCAAGTTCAGCAATCAGGGATAGGCATTCCCTAGGGCAGACTCATTCTATCCAGGTTGCACTATGATTAGTGCCGGAGGAATGGCCCAATTAGGTGAATGGTCCAAGTTCAGCAATCAAGGACAGGCATTCCTTAGGGCAGACTCATTCTATCCAGGTTACACTATGACTAGTGCCGGAGGAATGGCCCAATTAGGTGAATGGTCCAGGCTCATAAATCAGGGACAGTTATTCTTCTATGCTTTGAGAAGAATAGTCCAGATAGCCCATGGCTGATGTTTTACTTTCTGAGGGCAGATGCTCTTCCAGATCTCACAGATGTGAATGGAAGAATGGCCCAGATGACTCAGTTTATATCATGATATTGTTTCTATGCAGGTTGATATCAGATGATATGATTGCTATGGAGACTATATGTCTCTGGACAGTAGATGTATGCTATTGTGATGGATGTGTTCCATTGGTTGTGACTATGTGTCACTGATTAAGTAGTCGTGTGCTACTTGGTGTGGTTGTGTACCAGTGGATAGTAGTTGTGTACTACTATGAATAGACACAATTGTGTTCTATTGAATGGCATTGTTCTAATTGCCATGTAGACTATCAGTAGTGTTGGAAATGATTATCAGCTAGATGGGTAGTCAGTGTGCTAATGGACAGACATCTCCGGGAGGAAAATGGTCTAGGACATTTATTCTTCTAGGATGTATGTCTAGATTAGAAGAATAGTCCTTGTAGCCCATGGCGTGGCTTCCAACATCTAATGGAATAGTTATTCTTCTAGGACATATGTCTGGATTAGAAGAATGGTTCTTGTATCACTCTGTGGAGTGAGTGACTTATTCAGCATCATGCCTGATTACTCAGATGGAATATGGCTTCGAGAGATGATGCAGTTGATGTTATCAGATAATACTGATAGTGATGATGGTGCTCGTGATCTAATCATCAGATAGCCTGTATGGCTATGATGATGCTACCGATTGAATGGTATGTTTGTGCTCAAGACCATTGCTTTCAATACCTCCCTAGCTAGGAGGGAGTGTTGATATTACGGTAGTTGTGGGAGCTATTAACCTCCACGTGTAACCCTGAGAAGAATAGAATATTCCGGGAAGCAAGAAGAAACCCTAAAGCATTAGACATAACACTAGAAAACAAGTCAGCTAAAGGAAATATTTAATATTGAGTTTTTAGCCTCCAGAATGAGAAGTCGGCCCAGACAGCTAAGGAGGAGCAGTATAAATATAGGACGCCAGAGCTCATTTGACACACACAGCTCGCAACTGCAGAAATGTAAGAGTGCGCATTGCAGAAATTGAGTAAGTGCGCAAGTCTGGAGAGTAGTTGCAGCTGCAACTACTGCAACTTGTATTCTCAGTTTAGGCTTGGACTTTCTATTAGTTATGGTTTGGACTTTCTACCTTGTGTGCTAGCTCTGGAGAGAGGTACGCTACATTAATTGGCTATTAGGCCTAGGGTTTGCTTCTAGAATTATTCTCTGTCAAGGTTAAGGTGCTTGGGGGTGGCTTCAGCCTATGGTTGGGTGACAATATTGCTATATTGTCTATGGTTAAACAAGAACAACTATTATTTCTAACACATAGCTCATTATATAGTCATTTCATTTATGTGATTATTGTTAATAGCGTTTCATTTATTGATTATTGTTTTTACACATGTATTTATGTTGGATATTGGTGAGCACTTTGTTTTGTAGATTCTAAAGTTCTCGCATGCTCTCCTTCCCGAAGATCGAGCACACGTCCCCATGTGGAGCCAGATGTTGACCACCTATTTCGACTAGGGGTCGACGTCATGTATCATGAAGCTATGTACCTGGTGGTACAACATATTTTGAAGACTTATGGCTCAGTAGGGCAAATTTTGCCCCCAGCACGTCTTTCTATGTAATCGGAATGTCCGCTCCGCTGCGTGGGATAATAATGTAATAGATCAGCATGAGTCATATTTTTAGTTAGTTTCCTAGGACTTTATCATTAGGGAAGTCCTTTTATTGATTGTTTTTTTTCCTCAAGTAATTAATCTTGCCTACTAAGCAATTTTAATTACCCTTGAGTTTTTCACTAAAATAAATCCTCCAAAGTGGTGAAAGGCGGGTGAAAGGCGTTCTAATGATTGAGCCCAAGGGGTGACTAAGGTTTAGGAATGTTGTAAATGACCATGCTAGACATCTCCTAGAGTCTTGCGGAATTCCATTAAGTTTTGATAGGTTTTTTTTAATTATTAAAATTTGCCATTTATTGGAAATTTTAATTATTTTTTATGTAAAATGTAAAAATTTGGTCCTTGGGGATTTTGTAGAGGGGTGTGGGTACTCAAATCAAATGGTAGATGAACCCCTACACCCTTGGACCAAGTTTCAGCTCAATTGGACAAGTTTTGCTAGTTCTTTGTCCATGAGGAGTCCAACTCAGTCAGAAGTCAGCATTTAATTGGTTAAGGTAAAAAGCCAAAATTTGTAAAAATGATTAAAGTCATGAGAGAAAGTGGGGAAATGATTCCTAATCTTTTTCCTAAGTTGGAAAAGTGATTTTCCACTTAGAAGACCCCCCCTTGCTAAGCCAACAACCAAAAGTGGTCACTCCCTAGTGAAAAGTGTGCCTCCCTTGCTCATGAACACATGGAAAATAAAAAATTAAAGTGAGAGGGTGGCCAAATCTCTAAGTGTGCCCCTCCTTGAGCCTAACTTTATGTTGGGTGAAGGGAAAACGTGTTTTCCCCCTTCCCCTCTCACCCCTCAAACCCTAACCACACTACCAAAACCCTAAAAGTGTGTCCTCCTTGACTTTGTCCATCTATCTTTGATGTGTAACACTTGGAGCTCATCCAAGAGGGGTCTTTCCTCTCTCCCAAGTATAAAAGAATGCCTACCCCTCATCATTTCAACATCTATTCTCACAGCAACTCTACTATGCCAAAATCTCTCTCATCTCTCTCCCATCTCTTTCTCATTCTCTCCCATTTTCTCTCATGATTCTTGGTGCCATTGGGCAAATATTTTCTTATTCAATAAAATAGACACTTTGGAGGATTTCACTTGTGTCTTGGAGTATTCTTGGAGCCATTGTTTGTTGTTTATGAGATAATATTGCTGCGATTTATTTCCTTTCTATTTCTTTGCTTGCATTTTTACTTGAAGACCCAAGCAAAGTATTTTGCTTGGGATAGATTAGTAGTAGTCTTACTATCAATCTTTGTGAATTGTTTCTAATTGATTTGGAAAGTATTTTGCAACTTGTTAGATCACACTCACCTTCTTTGTATTTTGTAGCAAGGGTTTACAAAAATCTGCAAGTTACCATATGTTTGGAGAAGGGATTTCAGATCTGGAAATCCATCTTTTTCAGCCATATAAAGCTTCTATATTATCTGTTTTTATTTTCAGCCATATATCTATTAGTTTTTAGCTTTATTTTCATAAAAATCTGCAATCTAATCTCTCTTTTTATGTACAAAAATTTGTATTTAATTATTTCTTATCATTGTGATAATTTGAAATAATCTTTTCCAAGTCATTTTAGCAATTTCCAGCAAGAATCTTGTTGTTTTTTCCAGGTTAGAAGAGGATTTGCATCTTTTTGGCCCCAAGACACTCAAGGAGACATCCAAGAGTCTTGGCACCAAACCCTCTTCTCTACTTCACTTTCTAAACATTGTAAGCAGCCCAAGAGAATCTCTTGGGCTTGCATTTTATCCACTTTAAATTTTCTGTAGAGTTGTAAATAATTTTCGTATTTTTTCCCACACCTTGCAAAGAGATTGGCTTTGCCATCCATGCAATATCGTGAAGGCTAGATCTAGATTTAATTTTCTGCATTTCTTTTATTTACCCACCTTGGCCAAAACTGATAGGCTTGTCCTCCATCTTGTGCCATAGTTGTGAAGTTGTTCTTTTAATTTTTAAGTCATTTAATTTGTTTAATTTTGCCCACACCTTGCAAAGAGATTGGCCTTGTCATCCATGCAATATCGTGAAAGCTAGTCTAAATTTTAAATTGTTGCAAAGTAATCAAACTTGTGCCCCGCCTTTGCCCCGTATTCCCTCCTCTTGCCACTTTGTGGATCTTGGGTAACTAAGAAAGGGCAAAGGATTGAGAGGCTAGATTAATTAGGCACCCAATTGTTATTGCTTCTACCACCAAAAAGGGTGACTTGGGAGGCTACAAGGGGTTGAAGTCGGGGACGGCTTCATGGCACTACGTGTCCTCCTTGCTTGAGTGCCCAAGCATTCCGAATTTGACCTATGGATCTAGGGAAGAACCTTGTTTGTTCTTTTTCTTGAGCACCCAACACTTCCTTTTGGTTGAAGGGATAAGAGTTAGGGGTAGTCACATAGTCTAGGCTTGCATCTTTCACACTAAATTTCCCCTTAATTCAAGAGAGACTTAAAACTTGTTAAAATCAACCCACACACTCTCACATTATTTACTTTTCAAGCAAGCTACTTTTTCAAGCATTTTACTTTCAAGCAGTTTTCTTTCATGTGAATACTTGTTTCAAAGCATTCTTTATTTCTAGAATTCTTTATTGGTTTGAACATAATTGGTTTAAAGTGTAAAGTAACTTATTTTATTCATTGTGGATATCTCATAGCATTGTTTCTTTCTTGTATAATTGTATTTTGTTGTATATCTCATTGACTCCATTTTGTTAATCTTTAGGCACTAGTCTAATTGTTGAATATAAATAAGGGGTTCGCTTGTCATTAAAGGAGCTGCACTTTTGCATTTGTTGTTTGTCATTGGGTTGGGTTTTCTAAACAATTACCTCAATTAAATCCTAGATCATTAATCAAACTTCACATAGTTTAATAGGGTCTACCCCCCTTGGCTTCCCTAGGAGCGAGCCTACACGGAAGAAGTCTGAATCGAGGTGGCAGTGGGTCTGGACGTAGGCTTGTGCCTCCAAGGACACACCGAGTGGGTTGGAGACTTCTCCACGCTTGTAGGTGTGTATAAGGATGGCAACAAAATCCATATGGGCTTGTGGTGGATGAGTGTGGATACACCTTGTGTAGCTACATCATCTTGGAGCCCTTATTGCGTAGGATATCACCTTGGAGCTCGACGTGTACCCTTGGAGTGTAGCACTCCACTTGTGTGAGCCTACATGTTATTATTGTAGGTTGCTTGTAAGGGCATAGGCCCACATATGTATTGTTGGCCTCCCTTACATCTCATATATATGGAGGAAGGACCACAATAGTCTGGTCTAAAACGTTGAATTTAAAAATGGATGCGATATTTCTGAATATTTCCTCATGCAGTCCTTTTATTATCATCATCATCATCATTGTTCTCTTTTCTTTATACTTGTCTTCTTGGAGGAAGTCAATAGGATTCATGAGGAAACCCTAGGAGAGTTATGAAAAGGAAAGAGGGCATCTTGGTTGGGAAATTGCTCTTGAGACTAGGGTCATTGCCTATACCACAAGAGGACATATTTGTTGGGAAATTGCTCTTGAAGAAGACGTTGAGATGATGATTGCTTCATACTCATCATTCTTGTTCACTCTAGTGTAGAGATGTGCCTAGGCACTACTTATCCTCTATGTCTCTCTTATATCTTCATTTGTACTCGATCTCTTTGTCTCTCTCTTGGTGTTGCTAGGGTTTCTTGTTCTCCTTGGAGTATCTTGAAGTCTAGCGTTAGGGTTTCATCCCTTGGAGATTTAGAGATTAGGGTTTTGACTCTTGAGATAAAACCCTAGTTTTTATTTGGTGAAGAAGAAGAAGAGGAGATGTCTTTCCTTGGAGGACTAGCTTGAGAGATTCATGCTTGTTGGATCTCCTTAGTTGAGCTAGGGTTTTGGCGAGATAGTGGATTGTACCAGCCTTGTGATAAAGTTATGGTATGTACATGAAATTCATCTTATGCATATTAATGATGTTTTCATCTATCCAATACTTGTTTAAATTGCAGATTTGATTTTCAACCATCTATGTTCTTCATGATTTATAATTTCCAGCTACATATGTCTTGTCAATTTGACATAAGTAATAGTGATTATGTTAGGTAATTTAGAATTATAATTGAAGAAGATAAGGGTTGTTTTGTTGTTGCATTTACTGCTATAAATAAGAGTTTTCAGATCTGGTTTATGCATGATAAGATTGCCCTAAAGGATCGAAACTTAATGGAGCACTTTAGTATCTTTTCTCTTGAATTGCCTAGAAATTTGGGGTTGTTAAGAATTGAAATAATGTCCATTGCCGCTACTATTTTGTTTGAATTTCATAACATCCCTAAGACTGAATTCACAGGGTTAACATCCGAGTAACCTCTAGTTAAGAGGTGAAATTTCTGAATTCTGAATTCCATAAAATTTCCACATGGTATCAAAACTTTAGTGACTGAAATCACTCTAGGTGTAAGAGGGAGATTGTATTTCAGCTGAAGATAACTTGGGAGAGGTACTAACCTTGTTTGAGGTTGTTGACTATGATACCCTAGAATGTTTGAATAAGCACTTGCACATGTGAGAGGATTTTGATGGGTTGAAACCCTTGCTTCTCTTGTGATGAGAGATGATGGATCTACTACATTGATGGCTATTATGGATGTAATTTCAGCAGGTGTGATACCTAAGAGGACCTGTGATAGGTAGTTGATTTGTTCCAGGGGTTCCCAATGATAGTTGGTAGATCTATGTGATTATTGGCTGGTATGGTTTTATTTCAATGGGTGAGATACCCAGGAGGCCCTATGATAGGTGGTTGATTTGTTTCGGTAGATGCCAGTGTTTTTCACCTACAATAGGTGGAGGATCTTCTTCATACTGCAGATTTTTCAGGATGAATATGGTTTTAGTCTCTTGCGTGTCCTCTAACATTATGTTTAGTGTTGGATGGTATGTGGACAGTGGAATTTCGAGACATATGACATATGCCATCTCTTTATTCAGCATATTTCAGGAACAAGAGGCAGGCATGAGCATGGAATTGGGTGATGATGTTATTTATCCTATGAGAGGAATTGCCTCCATTTCCTTTCAGATGCCTTCAGGTGATGTTCATGAGTTGGATTATGTTTTGTTTGTTCCTAGTTTGAGGAATAATCTTCTTTCAGTTTCTTGTATGACAAATGTACAGTGGAGAGTTGCATTTGCAAGTCAACAATGCACCATCAGTGATTGTAGTCTAGCTAGTTTGAGGACTTTGGCTAGAGGGGTGAGAGAGGGTGGCCTTTACAAGTTACTTGCTAATCCAATGGCACTTGTTGTTAGAATATGATGGATGTGTTCGTTTTACCATAGATAATATCACTATTGTCACCCAACCATAGGCCGAAGCCACCCTCTGAGCACCTTAACCTTGACAGAGAATCACTCCGGAAGCAAACCCTAGGCTAGATAGACAAACAAAGGGTAGCGCACCTTTGTCCAAGGATAGCGCACCAAACAAGAGCTAATCAGATAGTCCAAACCATAACCAAGAGATAGTCCAAGCCAAAACGTAATCTGCTAGCTGCAGCAGCTGCAACGACAGCTCTCCTCCAAACCTGAGCACAAACTGGCTAACTGCAGTGCGCACAAGTGAGCTCTGCAATTCTGAGAATGCCTGCCAGAATGAAGATTGGATGACTTCTTCTCTTGGAGGCTAATAACCTAATACAAATTATCTTCTTGAGTCGACTTGTCTTCTAGGGTTATTAGCCAACTCATTAGGGTTTCTTCTTGCTTCCCGGAATATTCTATTCTCGTCAAGTTTACACGTGGAGGTAAATACCTCCCGTAGCTACCATAATATCAACACTCCCTCCTAGCTAGGGAGGTATTGAAGACAATGGTCTTGAGCACAAACATACCATTGAATCAGTAGCATCATCATAGTCGTACAGACTATCTCAAGATTAGATCATGAGCACCATCATCATTATCAATGTCATCAACTGCATCATCTTTCGAAACCATACTCCATCTGAGTAATCAAACATGATGTTGGATAAGTCACTCACTCCATAGAGTGACACAAGAACCATTCTTCTAATCCGGACATATGTCCTAGAAGAATAGATGTCCTGGACTATTTTCCATCTGAGAAATTTCTGTCCATTGATCATCCATCTAGCTGATGATCATTTCCAACACTGTTGATAGTCTTCAAGGCAATTGGAACAATATAATTTAATAGAACACAACTGTATCTATCCATAGTAGTACACAACTACAATCTAGTGGTACACTACCACACCAAGTAGCACACAGGTACTTGATCAGTGACGTATAGTCACAAACAGTGGAACACATCCACCATAGTAGTATACATCTACTGTCTATAACAATCATCCGATATCAACCTGCACAGAAAACATTGTTATAATATAAACTGAATCATCTGGGCCATTCTTCCACTCACATCTGTGAGATCTAGAAGAGCATCTGCCCTTAGAAGATCAAACATCAATGATAATCTATCTGGACTATTCTTCTCAAGCAAGGAAGAATAATTGTCCTGATTTTTTAGCCTGGACCATTCCCCACCCTTGGCCATTCCTCCGGCACTAAACAAAGTGCAACCTGGAGAGAATGAGTCTGCCCTAGGGAATGCCTATCCTTGATTGCTAAACCTAGACCATTCCCCATCCTGGGCCATTCCCCACCCTGGGCCATTCCTCCGGCACTAAACAAAGTGCAACCTGGAGAGAATGACTCTTCCCTAAGGAATGACTGTCCTGCACCAACCTCCAAAACGGACCATTCTTCGAAATTGCTCACAACTGTGAGCTTCGAAAGAATGATTGTCCGACGAGGCGGGCCAGTCTTCTTGAGTAACCCTCAAGAAGAGAGACTGTCCTAGACCATTCCCCATGTTAACCACAATGGGAAATCGTTGTCTATGGTACATCAGCAATCCATCGAACCATTTTCATTACGAAAATGACCGTTCGATCTGGACCATTTTCCGAACTGGAAAATGCCTGTCCGTCAAAAATCTCAAACCACTTTCTGAACTAGAAAGGAACTGCTCATCCTGGACCATTTTTCAAACTGAAAAATGATTGTCCATAAATCAATAAGACATCAGTGCTCCCTCCCAACTCGAGAGTCATCTCTTCCTTTTTCAATAAGGAAATCCTCTCCACGAGTTCTAGCTTGAGTACGCAAACTCTTTCATCTTGGACAGAGGCTTTACCAAAATGTCTGCTTATCTGCTCATCTGTGGCAAGCACTTTCCTTTTTCTGGATTTCATCACGGGGAACGTAATGCTTGATCTCAATGTACTTCGGTCTTTCTAGAACACTGGTCTTCTCTGAAGGCTTCATATAGCTCTGATCAATATAGTATATCATTGTTGGATTCATCTTTGTTTCCTGCTAGCTCATAACATCGTGGCAAGGGTCAAATTGGAACATATCCAAGTGGTACTTCTTCTGCCATCATGAGAGTTTATCATGGATTAGCAAACCATCATCCTGAGCTTCTGAGTAACCATTATGATATAATATCTTTGTTATAGAAAGTCTTCACCATGCTTCTGTTGTGCATTGGAGGTTCTCCACCAAATTGTCTTCTTCCTTCTGCATACAAGGGTCTCTTTCTGGTATACCTCAAAGCCTTGAGGTTGCTCTTCATACGCTCTTTGTTCAATTATTCTGGAGAACAGTCTTTGTCAATCCCATGGATATTGCGAACAATATAATGGCTCATGTAGAGGTATGTCTGGTTTACTGGAACAAGCAGTCATCATAGTCTTCTCCCTCCATCTGGGAGAACCTCTAGTTCTGGATCTCGCAATGCTTACATTCATAAGTCTTTTCATACATTGTTCTTCATCACAACTTTCAGTTTCTCTGCTTGATTGCTTTTAGTAAGTTCATATCAGGCTGGTAATCTTGTGATTCTCAATACAATGACTGGTTGTTCTGGCTTTTCTTTCTTTCTTGGAATCTTCATGTTCTTCCTCATGTTTCTCTTTAGCTCTTGGGTCCATGGAGTTTTCTATAGGTTCCATGCCCTGAAGATTCCAACTTCTTCCTTTCATCATAGGATCATGGATGTGGATGGACATCCAAGGATACTTTAAGGTTTCTTGAAGAAGGCTTCTTCTAAAATCAAACTGAACACGTACTGCTTTTCATGGCTACTACCATGGATATATACTTCATCAACTTCAATGGATCATAGGATTAGCTCCCTCCTAATCCTTGCTTCATGTATGAGTGCATGTTTTTCTTTTGATAATATATAATCGGCTCCCTCCATCTACGAGAGTCCACGCTTATGTTTGCATCCTTATTGCCTTCTGCAAAGTGTTACAAATATTTTTCCAATTTCCTCTTGATTGTTGACTTCTTTCTGTCTTTATTTCTTCCAGGTTTCTTTCTGATTTTGGCTTATCTTGCAGCTTGTCTTATAGTCATAGTGATAGCAGTCCTTATCTTGTTGTTCTTCCATAAGTATAGTTTCTCTTTGAACATATTATCTTCTAAGAAATCTATATGTAAGATATGTACTGAAAACATGGTATGTACAAGAACTATGAAGAGTATTGTTACCTTGTTTTTAGAAGAAGAAGTTTGTTTTGTCCTGCTTGGCTTTCTTTGAGGGTTCCCTTTCTTCGGCAACTGATGCTTTGTGTGTTTCCTTCCTTTTCTTTAACTCGGGACAATGATTCTTGTAGTGACCACACTTTTGACAATTGAAGCATTGTATCCTTGACATATCTTTTTCTTGATTTGTTTTCTTCCTGGAGCCAAACTTCCTTTTGTTCCTGAAATCTTTGAACCTTGCTGTGAAGGCTTGATCATTGTACTTCTTTTGGGGTTTCTCTTTTGCACTGATCCTTGATTCTTCTTGAGCACAGCAAGTCCAAGGTTCTTCAAATGTAGGATACTCTTTCCTTGTGTTCATGCTTGCGGCAAATGCATCCCATGTCTTGGGAAGACCATTGAGTACTATGTTTACCAATTCCTTTTCTGAAATGATCTCTTCAATAGCTTGTAGTTGATCTCTTAACTGAGAGATTTTCACAAAGTATGATGTTATGCTGTCATCATCATGTCACGGAGCTCATTCTTCAGACTCATTACTTGTCCAATGTTTCTGACTGAGAAGAGGTTTGTTAGGGCATCGTACATCTTCTTCGATGAGTCAAGATGGGAGATGTAGGGTATCAAGTGGTCTTTTATAGAGTCCACTATGATAGTCATGGCATTGATGTCACCGTCTTTGAACTTCTCCATAACTGCAACGTTCTGCAGTTCCTTCTCTTTTCCTTCTTCAAACTCTAGTTCCACGATTTTTCCTTTCACGATATCTAGCACTTTATTCTTGGCAAGGATGAGATCAATCCTTGTCTTCCACGCTCTGAAGTTAGAAGCTCCATCTATCTTGTTTTCTGACTTCATAAAGTAAGTCATGGCTTCTTTGACTTGGTCAACCAAAAACTCAAACTTGACGTCTTGGCTTGCTGAGAGTACCAGGAGATGCGCTAGGCTAGGGCGCACTGGTCTATCCGGAAATTAGGTCAATCCCTTCACTTAAGGTGCCTCAACGAGAGGGTTAGGGTTTCTGCAACTGCACCTGCTAGTAACCCTAGCGACAGTGCTTTGGTGACTGCTCCTGCTAGAAACCCTAGCGACAGTTCTTCAACGAGCTTAATATCTTTATGGCTATGCTCCCTTCCAATGGTTAGACTGAATGAAGGAGGTGTGGGCCCATAACCTGTTAGAATATGATGGATGTGCTCGTTTTACCATAGACAATATCACTGTTGTCACCCAACCATAGGCCGAAGCCACCCTCCGAGCACCTTAACCTTGACAGAGAATCACTCTGGAAGCAAACCCTAGGCTAGATAGCCAAACAAAGGGTAGCGCACCTTTCTCCAAGGATAGCGCACCAAACAAGAGCTAATCAGATAGTCCAAACCATAACCAAGAGATAGTCCAAGCCAAAATGTAATCTGCTCACTGCAGCAACTGCAACGGTAGCTCTCCTCCAAACCTGCGCACAAACTGGCTAATTGTAGTGCGCACAAGTGAGCTCTACAGTTCTGAGAATGCCTGCCAGAATGAAGACTGGCCTCCTGTATTTATACTAATTCTGGCTAACTGCCTGGGCTGACTTCTTATTCTGGGTACCTATACAATATTTCTTCTAGCCGACTTCTTCTCTTGGAGGCTAATAACCTAATACAAATTATCTTCTTGAGTCGACTTGTCTTCTAGGGTTATTAGCCAACTCATTAGGGTTTCTTCTTGCTTCCCAGAATATTCTATTCTCGTCAAGTTTACACGTGGAGGTAAATACCTCCCGCAGCTACCATAATATCAACACTTGTATATTCTAGTGAGAGGCTCGATGAGCCTTCTAGCTTTGAGGAGGCATATGCAGTGCATGCATGGTGAGATGCCATGGAGATAGGTTCAAAACCTATCATGGATGTTGCAATAGCATCTTGTGTTGATGGATACAATGATACTTCTACAGCTTACAACATAGATGTTGCAGCGCTGGGACATTGTGGTGAGAAAATATGTAATATTTGATGAGGACATGAGGTCATCTAATTCACGGGATTCTCCCTCAATGGTTGAGGACAGAAAGGAGGTTGTTGTTCCAGAGACTAATTCAAAGACTTGAGAAAAGTTAGATTCAAATGGAGTTGAGGTGAGATTGAATGTGGATATGCCCTCACCTACTCCAATTTGTAGGAAGTTGAGATGGATTACACAAACATTGCAGGAGGCTCGAGAGCATGTATGAGCACCCAGATCTTCAATGAGGGCATGTATACCTCCTAGAAAATATGCGAATCATATTGCATTAATTTCTTCCATCTGTGAACCTTCCAATTGTCTAAAGGAGGAGAGGTGCAATACCTTGATGGAGGATGACATTGAGATTGATTTTGGGTCTGCAGCCGATGGGAGTGTTGTTGAATACAAGGACAAGGTTGATGGATTTTCTCAAATAAAGGGAGTTGCCCATGATGTTACTCTTGCTTTAGAATTCTCTTAGGATGAGGGAGTTGATCTAGTTCAAGTTGTTTCATTTACCAAAGGATTGGAGGTTCATGAGAGGGATTCTCATGTTGACAAGTTGTTAATGGCCTTGCATGAGTTGTTGCTTATACCGCGAGCTTGGTATTCCAAGATCGATGAGTTGACTTGTGTAGATTTATATCTGTGTGATGTTGATAGATGTGATCCACATGTCTTGATCTTGCATGGAGATATGATTATCTTTACAAGATGTCCTAGACAACTCATGATGTGGTGTCCATTGAATTTGGCCAGTAATGTTGACTTGAGAGATGTTGGGATTTGGCAGGATGCTTATGATCCAAGGTTATGTTCCTTCAAATTCACAAGTGGTCAGTATTATTTGGAGGATCACGATGTTGTGACAGCATGGGTGTCAGTTTCTTTATAGGTGTGACAACAGTTGATTCCAAGACTACAGTAGGTGCAAATCTGCAAGTAACAGGTTTGGTGGAGTTACAAAAAGAGTTGGCAGGTGTTGGTGTAAACACTTTCCTTGTAAAGAGGGAGTGTTAGCTTTCGAGTTACTTTGAAAGTGTTTACACCATGTTTGGGGGTGCTTCAAGAGATTTGGGGTACATGTTGTATGTTCAACCCTGGATGGTATGTGATGGACTTGCATGTGAGAGATAATCCATGAAGGATTTGCACATTGGAGATAACTTACTTAGTGATCGCTTGACCTCAGATGGGTGTTTGCTTGGTATTCTTCCCTTGGGCATTGGAGTTCCCTTGACAATTTGGGAGATGTCCTTCATGATGGCCACGTGGAGAGGTTCGCTTTCTTGGAAAACGCCCTACTTAGGAGGAGGAGCGTTGTGCATCTTGGAAGAGGGAATCACGCCTTAACCAACATGGGGTAGATTGGATTCCTATATGGAGGCTTGGAGTTGACCCAGGGATGTCTAGTTGCAATAGTGTTTATGCAAGGGGAGTGGACCCATGGAGTACATGGCTTAGGAGCAATGGAGTCTGTATGGGCTTGTGCTAGAGTGTGGACACACCTTGTGTAGATACATCATCGTGGAACCCTTATGTGTACCCTTGGAGTGTAGTGCTCCACTTGTGTGAGCTTACATGTGATTATTGTAGGTTGCTTGTAAGGGCATAGGCCCACATATGTATTGTTGGCCTCCCTAACATCTCATATATATAGAGGAAGGAGAGAATCCTTCCATTATCATCATCATCATTGTACTCTTCTCTTTGTACTTGTCTTCTTGGAGGAAGTCGCTAGGATTCATGAGGAAAGCCTGGGAGAGTTACGAAAGGGAGAGAGGACGTCTTTTTTGGGAAATTGCTCTTGTGACTAGAGTTGTTTGCTATACCACAAGAGGATGTCTTTGTTGGGAAATTGCTCTTGCAGAAGACATTGGATATGATGATCACTTCATACTCATCATTCTTATTCACTCTTGTCTAGAGATATGACTAGGAGCACAGTAGTCATCATCAATCTCTTATATCTTCATTTGTACTCTCTCTCTCTCTCTCTCTCTCTCTTGGAATCGCTAGGGTTTCTTAATCTTCTTGGAGCATCTTGAAGTCTAGGGTTAGGGTTTCATCCCTTGGAGATTTGGAGATTAGGGTTTTGAGATGAAACTCTAGGTTGTATTTGGTGAAGAAAAAGAAAAGGAGGAGACGTCTTGCCTTGGAGGACTAGCTTGAGTGATTCAAGCTTGTTGGATTTCCTTGGTTGAGCTAGGGTTTTCCATTGTTTTCCCTAGCTAGGGTTTTAGAGAGCTAGTGGATTGTACTAACCCTGTGATAAGACTATGGTAATTACATGAACTTCATCTTATGCATATTAATGAAGTTTTCAGCTATCCAATACTTGTGTAAATTGCAGATTTGATTTTTAGCCATCTATGTTCTTCATGGTTCGTAATTTCCAGCTATATATGTCTTGCTGGTTTGACATAAGTAAATAGTGATTATGTCAAGCACTTTAACATTATAATGAAGAAGATAGGGGCTGTTTGCTGCTGTATTTACTTCTGTAAATACAAGTTTTCATATCTGGTCTATGCATGATAAGATTTCTCTAGAGAACTGAAACTTATCAGAACACTTTGGTATTTTTTTTTCTCTTGGACTGCCTAGAAGTTTGGAGTTGTTAAGAATTGAAATATTGTTATTGTCACTGCCACTGCTGTTGTTTTGTTTTGAATTTCATAACAGCCCTAAGGCTAAATTCACAGGGCTAAGATCCAGGAAACCTTTAGTTAAGAGGTGAAATTTCTGAATTCTGAATTCTGAGAAATTTCCATAAATACTAATCAGGAGAAGGGGGGAAAGGACGGAATCTTCAAAGACAGCAGATATCTCTGTAACGAAACAGATGACACAAAGGAAAGAGAAAGTTGCCATGCAACATTCGAGCCATCGGCAAGATTAAGGTTTGAAAAAAATGGCATGGGTAATTGCAGCAGGAACTGACCGAGGAGGGCCACAATTTGAACAATTGTCACCAATCTTGTGTGCAGGATGCTCACCTTTTTTTAACCGGGGAAGTCTGATGCATGAACATCCCTAACAAAGACACTATCCTGCATAACCAAGAAAAAAATTCCAACAATGGATCTTATTTGAATTAGCACATGAAATCTCTTGTTTGCATGGTATCTTGATTTCACAATTGGTTGTATTGCATTGAATTGCTGTGGGAAAAAATGGCAAGAATTGATGTGGGAAAAAATGGCAAAAGGGGGCAGCGAACCGCCTTCACACCCAACCAACTTCACCGCTATGTTTGGAAATATATGGCAGGGAGGGAGAATCCAATCTTCATCATTGATTGAGCCAGCAACAAAATTCAATGATGAACGGCCCACCGTGGAAAATTACGGTGGATCTCTTTACCAAAAGGCTGTCATTGAGAAAAGAATGTCAAAATTTAAGGAAATCGTTGGGGATAATGGTTAAAAGGAGGGGAGGCAGCAGGGAGATGAGCAACCCAGCAAGAAGAGAAACCGATTCCTAGACAACACAATAGCCAGGCGGCTAATTCACTGGAGAAGAGGACGAATTCCTGGGCACAGGGGCAGAATCGAGGAATCAGTTAAACGACATTCTCTGAGTAATTGAAGAAATCTCTGGCTGCAGACTGCAATTGAGGGAAGAAATCGCTGGCTGGAAGCTCCAGTTGAATAAAATGTTGAGGGAAAATCGTTTCAGTATAGAAAATCGCTGTAAGTGATGAACCTTGGGAAAACCGTGACATTCAATGGCAGTAGAATCGGTAAGGAAGGAGAAATCAAAATGCTGGGCATGAATTTGGTGGTGCAGAGAGCGACTCTTCTGGGCGAGTAATGAAGTAACAGCTCTGTAAATTGACGGTCTCGCTTGAATCTGATAATGGAAATAAATTGTTATTGATGTGGTTGCTCGAATCTCATCTATGATTGTTTTGCTTCCGCGTATATGGTTTTTTTCTTATCGATTGTGTCTACCCGAGTATTTGAGCGGGTCCTATGTTTATTGAGCCTGCATCAACCGATAAGCATCTGAACTGACTGACCTAAATATATAACTGGATGCCCAAACCCATATGGGACCAACTCAACTCCATTCTAAGCGATTTCTCCTTTTGGACCCAATTTATTAATTCAGATGGATGTATACCATCATTAGCTATACGCAACACAGAAGCCACTTGGGGCTGGAGCGGGATTGAGAAAGAGAAAGAAACGGGCATCATTTAAAGCGATAAGAGCCCAGGAAAGCATGTTAATGTTAGAGCAAAAAAATTGATGAAAGTCCCAAAAGTACCTGAGTGCATCGGCAGACATTGAAAAAAGCTGCCCAATCATTCCCCTCGTCCTCATCTTCATCACATCACATCACAGAGAACAAGTATATACTCGAAATCATAATCAACGAGAGTAGACGCTGTTTATTGTCTGAAATTCCACAAGTGTACTGGTCTGAAACTGAAACCTCGCCGTTGTGTATTTATACTTCTAGTTCGACCTGTGAGAGTTTCTGACATTTTTCAATTTATTTACCCAGGTTAGTTTTCGCATTATGATATAATAATCATTAACTTAGTGTTATTTGACATTAATTATTATTATTAATTCATATCACATGTCAATTGGGTTGGTTTTAGCTTTGGTTAATTAACAGGAATGATTATTATTCTTTTCATTTAGTTTATCTAGTTTCAAGTGTGCTAATGATATAATGATATGTTGAGCTCATAATAAGTGTATTGTTGTAATGGCTTTTTAGGGTGTTTACTCTAGGTATGGTTTTCTAGGGTGTTTACCCTAGGTACTATCATCTAAGTGAGAGGAAGTATTAAGAGTTTTCTCTTCATTTTATAAGGACTATTAATGTTTTTGTTATTTCTTGATCTTGCTCCATTTGGTAATATATTCACAATCACTTGAGTGGAACATTTATCTACCTATCATTTTAATTGAAAGATATTATTGATCTCTAAATTTCAAAGAAGTGTTTCAAAGTATTTACAATCTCTTACAACAATATTTCTTCAAAATAAGTTAAATGATTGATAAAACAACTTTTCTTGTTTCTAATGTTGTCTTTGTTGTTGTTTGTAGTGACCAATGCAAACTTACCTCCATAAATCATACAAACTACAATGTTCTTCAAAAATGTCAAACCATCTCATGAAGGATTGTTGTCAAGAGTCGATATTCTTTACCTAAAGTAGTGTCCTTAGCTCAACCCTTGTTAATCAAGAAATAATGTTAAAAAATATGATCACTTGATCTTTCAATACAATATTCATGTTAGTGGTCGCTTATTATATATCTTAAATCTATAACTTCATCATAAACAAAAAAAAAATGTGAAATGTTCCATGCATCCTCCCTATTCAAATTGATAAAGAATATGTTAAACATTTGATTAATTGAGTGATAAAATGATACAATTTTGTGGATTGAAAGTAATCACAAGGGATTCTAGTGGATCAGCAATGTTTAATCTATGAGGGTAAATAGCTTAAGAAAAAAAATCTTCTGTTTGTCTACTAAGCAAAAAATCAACCCTCGTATTTATGTTGCAATTGCATGGAAGGATGGTCAGTTCTTGGCCGCCTTCAACTTCCAAACCCATGTCCTTTATGGAGGTGGTTAAAAAAATCTTCCACTACAATTGCTTCAATCACTCCTCGACCTGATGTGCGTATAATGGAAAAATTCGAAGTTGTGTCATTAATGGATATCACATAGTGAGAGGTCACTTATCTCCATGAAACTTGTCATTTGTAGATTTAATGGGTATTAGCCTCCTTCATTGGATTTGTACCAGTGGAGCCATTCGATATGCACAAATAATTGTGAGATCTATTTTTGCTCCAAAGGTTTTCTTGTAGTTCAATTTTTCGATCATGTTGCTTATGAGCAAGTTTTAGAGGAGGGTCCTTAGTTTTGAGGAAGAGTGGGACTTTTTGTGACTCCTTGGCTCCCATAATTTGATCCTAACTCTACGTCAGTTACTAGAATATCAGTTTGGGTATGCCTCCCAAATTTTCCATTTCATTTTTTGCATATATCAGTTTTTCAGGATACTGGAAATACTTCGCACATTTACTTAAAAACATATTTGAAGAGAGATGTAACAGGATTGTACACATACGCTTGCATCTATGTTGAGGTAGACTTGAGTAAGGGTATTCTAAACAAAATAATTGATCCAGGTGGATATTGGTGGCCACCCACCTATTCCAACTGGCTCCTCTTGTCTGTTTTTGTTCAGCATGTTCTTCTGTACTTCTTTGTAATTGTGGGTCCTACACTTCCGAGGTTGTCTAAGGCCCTACACATCCTCCAGGTGGATACCGGTGGCCTCTCGCCTAATCCAACTGGCTTATTTTGTATGTTTTCATGTCAGCACATCGTGTTGTACTTCTAGGGCCATTTTGGGGCCCTAAACATTGTTTTTTTGGCTCGCCATAGTCAAACTGTAGACGAAGTTAGAGTTTGACGACAAAATGTCTAGCTCTCTAAAAGACCTTTCCAACAGGCTATCACGCGCCTAAAACGGAGGTCGTATGCAAAAGTTACGACCTCCAGAAGTTGAGGTACCAACTTACCCATAGGGGCCCACATGACTTTTGGCGTTTCACCTTTTAGGGTTAGGTTTTTGGATGTCTAGGGTTTTGGCATTCATGAGTAAAATAAAAAAAGGCCTTTGGAGCCTCATTGTAATGATTCTGCTCAGACGGATGCGCGTAACAACCACATCTCTTCTCAGAGATAGCTACCACCATTCGAGATAGTGTTTCAGTTCTGCAGTTTTACAGTTTCATCCTATTTCATTTATTCAATAGAAGATATTGTTCACTGGATATCTATGTTATTCTGCATATATCTGTGTTTATTATATTCAGTCTGTAATCAGTTCGTTCTGCTCCTAAATTTGGATCAGTGGTATCAAAGCGGTCTGCTCTTCATTTATTTTTCTTCGTGCATGTCCCAACAAGATCTGGGTACAATAAGTTGGGACTCGAACCAATCGAGCCATTGCAATATCGGTCGCGTCGAGCCTGACAAAAACCCATGGAGGATGAAAAGAAAGATGATGGACCAGGAGATCCTATTAAAATGTTGCTCGAGGAAGCCCTCGCGCGACAAAGGAACGAAATGATGCACAACTTTACGCGGATCCTTCAACGGCTGCCCACATCAGAAGCATCTTCATCAAGTGACCATGCAACCCCCTTCAAGGTACAGGTAAATTTTGATATTCCATTATTTGAAGGACTGATAGATGTGGATGTTGTAGATAAATGGTTGAATTTGCTCGAAGGGTATTTTTCGATCCAAAATTTTTCCGATAGGGAAAAGATTACTTTTGCACTCCTCAAAGTCATCCCCCATGTTAAGGACTAGTGGGATACTTACTCTGCAATATTTGAGGTGGCCCCTACATGGGATTCCTTCCGGGACGCCATTAAAGAACAGTACTACCCTGTTGGAAGCTACAAGGACCAATATACCAGATGGACCACCTTGCGTCAAGAAAGGGACCAGACAGTACCAGATTTCACCAATATTTTCCATACACTACACACCAAATTGGGTATCAAAGATTCTGAGCGTCATCTGGTGCTCAAATACCACGGTTATTTGCATAGATACATTCAAACAAAAATGGAGTTTCTGGACATCACCTCATTGGGCACGACTTATAGATACGCTATCAAGATCAAGCAGAAATTTAAGCAGAAGAGGTGAGAGTTTGGATCTGCAAACTCCTCACAGTTGAAGCAGGGCAAAGGTGGTCCCAACCCACACAAAAAGGGACCAAGCCGAGATGGCCGCTCTCGGGACAACCAGTCCAAGTCGCAACACAAGAAGGGCAATGAGAAGACGATGAATGACACATGAAAATGGTGTGAGTACCATAAAAGCCCTCGGCACAACACTGAAGAATGTTGCTCCAAGCAGTAACTCGTGGTCGAGTTGAAGGATTCTGAGTCAGAGGTTGATTCTGATTCTGAATCAAATCCCGAAGGAGGGAAGCGGATTATCGATATTGAACCCAGTGCCATTGTCGCTACCACCAAAATCCAGCCAAGCAAACCAAAATAACCAGAGGAAGGGGAACGCCTCTTTCACTCACTGATGTGGGTAAAGGGGGCTCCTCTTCATTTCATAGTCGATAGCGGCAGTTAGAAGAACATGACTTCAGCAGAGGTCGTCAAGCAGTTGGACCTTCCAATGACACCACACCCGCATCCCTACACCATCGGTTGGCTTTGCCAAGGAAGAGATCTTTGTGTCAGCCAACAATGTCAGCTACCCTACGACATCAAGCCTTTCAAAGATGAGGTATTGTGTGATATTGCTCCCCTTGAAGTTTGTAATGTTATTTTAGGACAAGTATATTTGTGGAAGCGTCATGTTGTGTATGAGTCTAGACCTCATAGTGTTATTATTACTTTGGGTCGACAATTGTATAGGATACCAGAGGTAGCGTTGCCTACCGTTATTTATTTAATCTCTGCTAAGCAATGCAGTAAGGTCATTTCATAGACCAGGAAGTTCGTCTTCTTTGTGATCCGTTCTCACATTAAGCAGAAGGTCTCCGCCACATCCGTGGCCTCTACACAGAGCCTCTCTTTGCAACAGAAACAAGTGGACAGGATCATGGAAGAATACATAGACATCTTCTCCTCACCCACCGGGGTACCGACGCACTGCCAAGTCAAGCATCCAATTGATCTAACCCCTGGTGCACCTCTACCTAATGGACCAATCTATCATCGCTAACTGATGGAAAATGACAAAATCAGGCGTCAGATCCAAGAGCTTCTTCAAAAGGGGCACATTAGACCCAGCTCCTCCCCTTGCGGAAGCCCGATTGTACTGGTGCAGAAGAAGGAAGGGACTTGGAAACTCTGTATTCATTACAGAGCCTTAAACAAAATCACAGTCATGAACCAGTACCCAATTCCCAGGATTTATGACCTTCTTGACCAACTCAAGGGGGAAAATTTCTTCAGCAAGATTGACCTAAAGTCTGGCTACCACCAGGTTCCCATCGAACCAACTGATGTATGGAAGACAACCTTCAAATCTAAAGAAGGTCTCTTCGAATGGTTGGTCATGCCCTTTGGATTAACAAATGCACCAACCACTTTCATGAGGTTGATGGATGATGTATTGTGACCCTTCACCAACTCCTTTGTAGTGGTATATTTGGATGAAATCCTCATCTTCAACAAAAATTGGGAGGAGCACATGTGACATATTCAACAGGTTTTGAGCACTCTGCGGCAGCACAAGCTATATGCCAACTTGGAAAAATGCTCTTTTGGCATGAACAGGGTCCAATACTTGGGCTACATTGTTGATGAGCATGGGGTACATGTCGATCCAACTAAGATCCAATTCATCCATGACTGGTTAGCCCCGACCACACTAATTGAGCTTCAAAGCTTCTTCAGACTAGCCAACTTCTATCGACGGTTCGTGTTGGGATTCTCCCATATTGCATGGGCCCTCGGCCAGGTGACCAAGGGCGATGGAAGGGAAAAGTTCGTGTGGGGGAAGGAACAACAATGAGCATTTGATGATCTGAAGCATCGCTTGTGCTTAGCTCCAGTACTCTCCTTACCCGATATGTAGCAATCGTTCGAGATTGATACTGACGCATCTTACTATGTTGTAGGAACAGTTCTCACTCAACATGGCCATCCGATGGCATACCATAGTGAGACACTCTCTGATACTATTCGAAAATACCCCACCTATGATAAAGAAATGTATTCCATTGTACAAGCATGTCATCAATGGACACATTACATTATGGGAAAGGAGACGATCATCCACACTGATCACAAGCCTCTGCAGTTCATACAGACACAGGGGAAATTGCAGAAGGACCGCCATCATAAGTGGTCCACCTACCTGCAACAATTCCATATCAACATCAAGTATAAGACAGGGATCTCAAATCGTGTCGTTGAATGCCTCAGTCGACCTCTTGTGGCTGCACTCACCACTGTGCTCCATTCTTGTGGACATGAGGCATCTGCGTGGCCCCAACTTTATCAGCAAGATTCAGACTTTGCCACCACCTATCATCTCTTGGGTACATGCGCAACTGCCACTAATTTTCACATTCATGATGGACTATTATGCCATTTGGGCCATCTCTGTGTTCCTACAAGCGAGCATGCCAAGTTGATCTGGGAGGCCCACTACAATCGGATGGCAGGACATTTTGGCATGGAGAAAATTGTGGTTGTTCTTCAGAAAAAAAATTATTGGCCAAAACTTCGACAAGACGTTGACAAGTATATCATATCTTGCACTGCCTGTACCATTTCCAAGCCAGCCATCAAGAAGTAAGGCTTATACACCCCTCTTCCTACTCTCGATAAGCCTTGGGAATTTGTCTTAATGGATTACATGTCTGGCCTTCCGTCCACCAAGCAAGGAAATGACTGCGTATTTGTGGTTGTTGATCTGTTTTCGAAGATGTCCATCCTCACAGCTTGCAAGAAGGATATCAGATATTACCAAGCTCTTCTTCGAATGAGTGTGGGTCCATTTTGGGATACCAGAGACCATCATCTCCAACTGGGACAGGAGGTTCCTCAACACATTTTGGTCGAGTCTCTGGTCACTGTTGGACACCAAAATCAATAAATCCACTTCTTTCCACCCCCAAACAGATGGCCAAACAGAGGTTGTCAATTAGATGATTGTGCACATCCCACTACAACAAATCCCTGTGATTAGCTCCCTTTTTTGCTTCCACTAGTTGTTTTAATGTATTTTTATCCACTTTTTTGCTAAAGTCGGGGTTATTTATAGGGAGGGCGCTATTCATGGAGATATTTTCATTGAGCAACACAAGTGGGCGCTAAACTATGCACTCTTACCGCCCTTTTTAGCGCCTGAGTTAGTGCCTAATTTAGATCCCAGTTTAGCTCCTAGTTTAGCTCCAAGTTTAGCTCCTAGTTTAGCTCCCAGTTTAGCTTCCATTTTAGCTTCTAGTTTAGCTCCTAGTTTAGCTTCCTTTTTAGCTTCTATTTTGGCTTCCAATTTAACTCACAATGTGCCCAAATAGTAATTTTGTTGAGTTTTTGGGGGTTAAGTGGATAGTGACTTTGGGGATTAGGTTATTTAGCAATTTGAGGTCTAGGGATTAGGGGTTACCATTTAAGGGATTAAGGGTTAAGGGATCAAGGGTTACAATTTAAGGGATTAAGGGTCAATGGATAATGGATTTGGGGCTTAGGGGTTAGGTAGTTTAATGGTTAATTGATTAGGGATTATATATGGTCAAGGGATTAATGAAATCCATTGACCCTACACATAATCATTGAGATCATCCATGTCTCATTTTAATCATCCACCATTTTCATATGTAGAATCTTTGTCGAAACTGATCTCTTGAAATGCCATAGAACTTCCAATACACCCATCACAACTATTGTCTTCTACCAACCCCTCAAGATGAGCACTGAATGGGGCCAACGTTGAAATTTCTTTAGTTTGTACCTATATGCATCAAAATTTGACATGGTTAGACTAGACACATGCGTTGATGGTATGGGAGGGTTTCAAGACTTAAGTATGTATGATGTCCCCACATAATCTTTGAGATCGTCCATGTTTTCATCAACGTTCATAATGAACGTCTCGTTGTCATCATTTGTCAGAATCTTTGTTGGAACTCTCTTGAAATGTCATGGAACTTCCAATTCACCCACCAAAAATGTCATGCACCGACCCCGCATAGTGAGCAGTGAATGGGGCCAACGTTGAAATTTCTTCAATATGTACCTGTATGCGTCAAAATTTGACATGGTTAGACTAGACACATGCCTCGACGGTATGGGAGGGTTTCAAGACTCAAGGATGTATGGTGTCCCCACATAATCTTTGAGATCGTCCACATTTGCATCAATGTTCATCATGCACATTGTCATAATTCATCATTCCCTTCTATAAAATCGTTGTCAGAACTATCTTGAAATTTGACATGGAACTTCCAATACACCCATCACAAATTTCTTCCACCGAACCTGCACAATGAGTAGTGAATGGGGCCAACATTGAAATTTTTTCAATCTGTTCCCGTATGCGTTGAAATTTGACATGATTAGACTAGATAGTTGCCTTGATGGTATGGTAGGGTTTCAAAACTTAAGGATGTTTGATGTCCCCAGATAATATTTGAGATCGTCCATGTTTGCATCAATGTTCAATATCATGGATGTCTCATTGTCATCATTCGTTATTGCCATCTATATAATCTTTGTTGGAACTCTCTTGAAATTTCATGGCACTTTCCAATACACCCATCACCAATGTCATCTTGCATCGACCTCACACAGTGAGCAGTGAATGGGGCCAACGTTGAAATTTCTTCAAAATGTGCATGTATGCGTCCAAATTCGACATGGTTAGACTAGACACGTGCCTTGACGGTATGGGAGGGTTTCAAGACTCAAGGATGTCTGATGTCCCCACATAATCTTTGAGATCATCCATGTTTGCATCAACGTTCATAATGGATGTCTCATTGTCATCATTCGTCATTTGCATATGTAGAATCTTTGTTGGAACTCTCTTGAAATGTCATGGAACTTCTAATTCATCCACCACAAATGGCATGCATCGACCCCACATAGTAAGGAGTGAATGGGGCCAACGTTGAAATTTCTTCAATATGTTCTTGTATGCGTCAAAATTTGACATGGTTAGACTAGACACATGCCTTGACAGTATGGGAGGGTTTCAATACTCAAGGATATATGATGTCCCCACATAATCTTTGAGATAGTCAATGTTTGCATCAACGTTCATAATGGACATCTCATTGTCGTCATTCCTTGTTTCCATCTGTAGAATCTTTGTTGGAACTCTCTTGAAATGTCATGGAACTTCCAATTCACCCACCACAAATGTCATGCACTGACCCCACATAGTGAGCAACGAATGGGGCCAACATTGAAATTTCTTCAATATGTGCCTATATGTGTCAAAATTTGACATGGTTAGACTAGACACATGCCTTGACGGTATGGGAGGGTTTCAAGACTAAAGGATGTATATTGATGTCCCCACATAATCTTTGAGATCATCCAAATTTGCATCAACATTCATCATGCATGTCTCATTGTCATCATTCGTCATTCCCTTCTATAGAATCGTTGTCGAAACTATCTTGAAATTTGACATGGAACTTCCAATACACCCATCACAAATTTCTTCCACCGAACCCACACAGTGAGCAGTGAGTGGGGACAACTTTGAAATTTTTTCAATCTATGCCCGTATGCATTGAAAATCGACATGGTTAGATTAGACACGTGCCTTGATAGTATAGGATTGTTTCAAGACTCAAGGATGTCTAATGTCCCCACATAATATTTGTGATTGTCCATGTTTGCATCAATGTTCATAATGGACGTCTCATTGTCATCATTTGTTGTTTCCATTTGTAGAATCTTTGTTGGAACTCTCTTGAAATGCCATGGAAATTCCAATTCACCCACCACAAATGTCATGCACCGACCCCGCACAGTGAGAAATGAATGGGGCCAACATTGAAATTTCTTCAATATGTGCCTGTATGCGTCGAAATGTGACGTGGTTAGACTAGACACATACCTTGACAGTATGGGAGGGTTTCAAGACTCAAGGATGTATATGGATGTCCCCACATTATCTTTGAGATCATCCACATTTCCATCAACGTTCATCATGCACGTCTCATTGTCATCATTCGCCATTCCCTTCTACAGAATCGTTGTCAGAACTATCTTGAAATTTGACATGGAACTTCCAATACACCCATCACAAATTTCTTCCACCGAACCCGCATAGTGAATAGTGAGTGAGGCCAACGTTGAAATCTTTTCAATCTATGTCTGTATGTGTCAAAATCCGAAATGGTTAGATTAGACACATGCCTTGACAGCATGTGAGGGTTTCAAGACTTAAGGATGTTTGACATCCCCGCATAATATTTGAGATTGTCCATGTTTGCATCAACATTCAATATAATGATGTCTCATTATCATCATTCGTCATTTCCATCCATAGAATCTTTGTCGGAACTCTCTTGAAATGTCATGGAACTTCCAATGCACCCATCACAAATGTCATCTTGCATCGACCTCGCACAGTGAGAAGTGAATGGGGACAATGTTGAAATTTCTTCAAATTGTGCTTGTATGCGTCAAAATTCGACATGGTTGGACTACACACATGCCTTGACGGTATGGGAGAGTTTTCAAGACTCGAGGAGGGTTTCGAAATTCCACATCTACATCAACGTTCATCATAAACGTCTCATTTTCAATGTTTGTCATTCCCTTCTATAGAATCGTTGTTAGAACTATCTTGAAATTTGACATGGAACTTCCAATACACCCATCACAAATGTCATGCATCAACCCCACATAGTGAGCAATTAATGGGGCCAACGTTGAAATTTATTCAATCTGTGCATGTATGCGTCGAAATTTGACATGTTAGATTAGACACATGCCTTGACGATATGGGAGGGTTTCAAGACTTAAGAATGTATATTGATGTCCCCACATAATATTTTAGATCATCCACATTTGCATCAATGTTCATCATGCACGTCTCATTGTCATCATTCGTCATTCCCTTCTATAGAATTGTTGTCGGAACTATCTTGAAATTTGACATGGAACTTCCAATACACCCATCACAAATGTCATGCATCGACCCCACATAGTTAGCAGTGAATGGGGCCAACATTGAAATTTCTTCAATCTGTGCCTGTATGTGTCAAAATTTGACATGGTTAGATTAGACACATGCCTTGATGGCATGGGAGGGTTTCAATACTCAAGTATGTCTGATTTCCCCACATAATCTTCAAGATCGTCCATGTTTGCATCAACGTTCATTGTCATAATTTGTCATTCCCTTCTATATAAACTTTGTCGGAACTCTCTTTAAATGTCTTAGAACTTCCAACATGCCCATCACCAATTTCATCCACCGACCTTGCATAGTGAACAATGAATGGGGCCACTGTTGAATTTTCTTCAAAATGTGACTGTATGCGTTGTAATTTTACATGTTTACACTAGGCGCATGCCTTGACGGTATGGGAGGTTTTTACGACTTATGGACATCATTCTATTCATAATTTCCATCATCATGGTTTTCATTTCTATCATCATCATATTCATCATGACCCAATTTCTCCATCCATGCCAACAAAGATCAAACCCGACATACCCATCTTTACAACGAAACCTAATGATTAATAAACCATGATTCTATTAAGTTGGGACATCCCAAAAGAATTTTATAGGGTCCAACATATTGCAAGTGGTTTAATTGTTAATGGGTTAGGGATTATATTGGATGAAGGGATTAATGACATCAATTGACCCTACATGGTTACCAGTGAATGAGGCCAACATTGAAATTTCTCCAAGTTGTGCCTGTATACGTCGAAATTGGACATGGTTATACTAGGCACATGTCACTTGATGGTATGGAAGAGTTTCAAGACTCAAGGATGTCTGATGTCCCCACATAATCTTCAAGATCATCCATGTTTCAAGGGGTTAGATGGTATAAAGGTTAAGGTCTTAGGTTTAGGCTTAGTGAAATATTTCAATTTGTTTTAAAATATAAATTAATGAATAAACTTTGGTTACATTAATTAGCCTAATTGTATGGATTTACATTGATTTACATATACGATATATTTAATTGTATTTTTTAACAATTGGCAATAAATGACCACTAACCATGCTAACTCTTATATAAGTAATCCTATTTTTTTTTGCCAACAATTCATAGAAAAGATTGAACACTTTAAGGATATCGCCAAAAGTAATTTGTATAGCCAGAAATAATACTGAAGCATTTTATGAAAGTTTGGGCCATAAGAATCAACATCATTTTAAAAACTGGATTACAAATAATTTTGAAAATTTAGAAGTCTTGGTCATTAACATTATTGTCTGCAACAATGTCATTTAGTTTATCATTGTCAATGTTCATATGTTCTTTCAAGTATTTAATATTATCATCATCCTCTTCTTGATCTGCACCATCTTCATCATCATTGAAATTCGACTGTAGACCATCTATATTGTTACCAGATGTATAATTTGGATCATCATTTTCTATACCATCCATATTGTTGTCTTCCATAAAATCATATAACTCTGAATTGTTGTCTTCTTGTGCCTGAACATAACCATCTTCAACATCATCATGGATGTTAATTTCTTCGATGTTCTCTAATCCATCTCTCTCATTTTGTTGGACATCATTGTTTTGCTCAATATCCACTAATGCATCGTCAAATACCTGCCTTAATATTGGATCACAATGTATGACAAATATCCATTTCGGGTCCAAAATATCTTCATAGAAAAATACCTGCACATGAACGACATGCATATATTAGAAATATCTTATAACACTTTTATTTATTAATAAACACATATATTATCGCAAAAAACTATGAATCAATAGATTAATGATCACTATTGCTTCTTATTTGAGTTAAAGAAATACTTGCTCACAATGAATTGGTAGAA
>ML789758.1:99677-116830 GCA_009831015.1 Picea engelmannii | reverse complement strand
ATACCATACCAATACCAATACCATACCATACCATACCATACCATACCATTGCATACCAATACCAATACCAACACAATTGCATACTAATGCATGGAAATGGTATGCATTGGAAATGATATGCATACCAATACAATACCAATACCATAACATACCATACCAATACCAATACCATTGGCAATACCAATACCATTGCATTGGCAATACCAATACCATTGCATTGCCAATACCAATACCAATACCAATATGCATTGCCAATACCCTTATGCATTGCCAATACCAATACCAATACCATTGCGTACCAATACCATACTATACCATACCAATATCAATACCATACTATACCATACCATACCATACCAATACCAATATCATACCATACCATACACAATTGCACCTAAAAAGAAGGTTGAAGTCAATAGGGGTGATAAAAATTGCTACATCTTTGCTACATTTTTGCTAAGCCAACCATGGATAACTAAATGATGGAAAGATACCAAAATATCAATATCTAGTTCACATCCACACATCTATGAAACATCAATTCAAAAATCTGATTAGATATATCAAGAGTAATTAAAATCATGGAAGTGTTTGTATCCTCAAAATATTAAACAAGAATCCATGTGGTTGAAAAATCAATGATCATAAGAGTGGTCCAAGGTATCAATGTCAAGTGCGATATGTGGTGCTAGTAGGCAAGAATCAAAGATATTTCTAGAGGAGACAGAGTCTAAGGGCATACTATTGGAGTGGGTAGCTTAGGTAGGAAGTCAATAGGAGAACTAAAGTGGAGGTTATCCCAAGGACCATTAAAATAAGGTATAGCATCAAATAGTTTTTCATCATCATCGAAATTCATGGTTAATGAGGCAAGATCACTTTAAGACATGGGAAAAGAGAGTGGATTGGTGGCTCCCAATTGTGAAGCTACAATATCAATTTGCAAGTCTAAGTTGTTCAAAGGATTCAAAGACTCATACTCTATTAGTGGAGGTTATGCAAATGGTGGTAGTGGTCACATAAGGAATTTTTTATTTAGATCATGATCCAACCAAACCATAGGGATAGATAGCAAATGAGCTACTAAAGGTGAGACATTGTCTTGAGTAATGTTGTAGTTGAGAACTACAACATGTGATTGGATCAATGGTGGATCTCCGTTTAGGCCCAAAATGGACACGTTTTGACCAGATTTAGGTGCAATCCCTGGCGTTTTTTGCGCCCACTAAGGCGCCCATAGTTGATTACATTTAGGAGATAAATCAATGCTAAACTAGGCGTAGCTAGCACCCAATTTAGCGTAGACTGATATGTAGAAATTAAAAAAACAAAAATACCTGTGGGCAAGGGGACGAATATGCCCACTGATATGTAAAACCTAAAAAATGCATATATCCGCGGGCAAGGGGACAAATATGACATTTTGGAGGGGAAGAATTACAAAAACACGATTTGGGAGTTTGCTATGGCGAATGGAGAAATATTGTGACCTATCCAACTGAATTCCCTTCTACATTTCGACTCCAACACGATTTGAGTGTTTTCTAGGGCGAATTTAGATAAAGCGCGATAGTTCAAGTGAATTTCTTGTTGCATTTCGACTCCAACACATTTTGGGTGTTTCTTAGGGCGACTCCAACACAATTTGGGTGTTTCTTAGGGCGAGAGGAGATAGTTTGTGACCAAACCAACTCAATTTCAAACAATAATTGGACTCCAACACGATTTGGGTGTTTCCTAGGGCAAAGGGAGACTGGGTGTGAGCATACCAACTAATTTTCAAACTAGATTTGGACTCCAACACGATTTGGGTGTTTCCTAGGGCAAACAGAGATAGGGTGAGACCAGAGCACGATTTGGGGGTTTCCTAAGGGTGAACTGAGATTTTCATGTAAAAAAATTATCAAATTTCACAATTCAACCTCTTTACATATAAATTTCCTCATATTTTATGGTCTATCTAAGTTTGACATTTTCTTATCCTTGTTAGAATAGGAAAAAAAAAGACCAGGAAGAAGAGAGAAGAAATAAGCACCTTCAAAAATCGTCACCAAGTCCACTTGCCCAAATCTTGACAGAAGGGATTTGCCCTAGCTTGCTTAAAATGTCAAGTAGAGGGAAGGAAACAAATTCTATCCATAATGAGGTGAGACCTTCTCAATTTATAGATTTTTAATTGTCTCATTATATATATATATATATATATATATATATATATATATATATATATATATATATATATATATATATATATATATATATATATATATATATATATATATATATATATATATATATATATATATATATATATATATATTAGTTATTTGGTTTTTATTGAAAATTTTAACACAAAAAAATTATTTTATATATCTAGGGAAATGAGACTGACCAGGATAAAGATGCATTGGCTTCAATATTGGGGATAGAGGCCATAAAAAAACTTGATGGTGTAGACTTGAAAATGCTTTCAAAATACATAGAAAAACGATCCACTAAGACTGAGACATTGCAAGCAAATCAACCCCGTGAAAGGGAATCAATTGATTCCCCAACCAATCTTGGATCGAGCAGAAATTCAAGGAGGAAATCATATACGATGACCTCTAAGAGTGTGGAACAGAGAGCAGATACCTCCAATGTCAAAGCCACTCCTGGGACCCAAACTTCATCCACCACGCCATGTTTTGGAACTTGCATTGAGAACTATGATACAAGGATAGAATACGACATGATTTCAGGCGAAATCAGAATGTCAGATGCTGAGAAGGTTTTTGTGAATAGGTTAAAGGAATCATGCCTTCAACGTTTCAAAGACCATCTCCATTTTTCGTTCTCAAAGATACCAATGCATCTGCATAAAGCTATAATTCATGACATGGAGTCTGAATTTGGCATAGGTTGGTCAGTAAAAAAAGGTGAAAAGACAAATGTCTCAGAATTGCAAGAGATTTAGGTGCAACCAAATAAAGAAGATAAAAAAACTCCCGCCTGGGATAAGGCTAAAAAAAGGCCAATTGATGTCAATATAAAAGTATGGAAAGAACTTGTAAAATCATTCGAGAAGTCGGATGCACGGAGGAAATCTGGTGAGGAGAGTATCCAAGTATTTCAATTTGCTCATAATATTATATCAAATTTCTTAAACAATTTTCATATTTTATTTGTGCATAGTTCAGACTTACTTTATGTTTTAGGACAAAGCCTCCAAAGCTAGGCTTGCAAAACTCCAAGCCACACATCATAGTGGCCAAAAAGGTTTACAAGCCCTGATCTACACCTTTGTAAGTATATTTATTATATGAAATGTTTTTTTTTTTTTTATTATTTCCTAGAAAAAGTAAATGATTACATATTTATTAGTTTAACTAGTCCATGTGCCATGTTTTGACAGGAGGAGAAATATGGTCGACATCCAACTCATTTTGAAAAATAAATGTTACAAAATAAAAAGTGGACCAACTTTGTAATATGGATGGAGAACGATGTATCAATTGTATTGAAGGATCCCTTGCCTTGTTTTTTCCCTAGTTTTTGTCAATGGCTCCCCATTTGGGCATCCTTGTCCTTTGTTTCCTTTGAATATTATGAACTTGTGGAATGTTCCTTGCAATTTATGGATTTTGGAAATACTAGCCCTTGTTTTGTGGCTCCTGATAACAAAAATAGTTTGCCTAGCAGGGCTTTGCCCCTTTTGTTTAATTTATTTATATTTTCCTACTATTTGGATAAGTTGGATTCTCATCCAACATTCATAGGGCCTTMTTTCCCTTGGACCTTCTCTAACATAGTTTTTTTTCACTAATAGATGGGTGATAACTTCATCATCCATCTTAAAAAATGAACACATGCCAGGCCCTTGGTTACTTCTCCTTTGCAAATGATCTCAAAGAAGTAACTTGTCTCTCAACACCAGCCACATATAAACACGTGTCTTCATAGGAGCTCTAATATTCAAAAGGGCTTCCACCACAATGATTTTGTCTTGGTCTGCATTACATAACATAGTATTGTACCATAGCTTTGCAATCTATTATTTTAGAATAGGATTCTTGGACCAAATCAAACTATATTTCTCATCCCTAATCCTTACATGAATATGAGATAAAGTTCCACATAACATTGCCATTGTGCTAAATTCCTTTTGCAAATCCCAACCAATACCAATACCAATACCATACCAGTACAATACCATATTATACCATACCAATACCAATACCAATACCAATACCATACCATTGCATGCCAATACCAATACCATACCAATACCATACCATTGCATACCAATACCAATACCATTGCATACCAATGCCATACCAATATCAATATCATACTATACCATACCAATACTAATACCATACCATACTATACCAATACCAATACCATACTAATATCAATACCATACTATACCATACCAATACCATACCATACCAATACCAATACCATACCAATAACAATACCATACTATACCATGCCATACCAATACCAATACCAATCCTATACGATACCAATACCAATACCATACCAATCCATACCATTGCATACCAATACCAATACCAATACCATTGCATACCATTGCATGGCAATGGTATGCATTGACAATGATATGCATACCAATACCATAACAATACCAATACCCATACCAACAACATACCATACCAATACCAATACCCATACCAACAACATACCATACCAATACCAATACCATTGCATACCAATACCAATAACTTTGCATACCATTGCATGGAAAAGGTATGCATTGGCAATGATGTGCATACCAATGCCATACCAATACCAATACCATACCAATATCAATACCATACTATACCATACCAATACCAATACCATACCATACCATACCAATACCAATACCATACTATACCATACCATACCATACAAATACCAATACCAATACCATACCAATAGAAGTACGATACCATACCGTGCCATACCAATACCAATACCAATCCCATACCATACTAATACCAATACCATACCATTGCATGGCAATACCAATGCCATTGCATACCATTGCATGGCAATGGTATGCATTGGCAATGATATGCATACCAATACCACACCAATACCAATACCATACCATACCAATACCGATACCAATACCAATACCATACCGATACAATACCAATACCATACCATACCAATATCGATACCAATACCAATACCATACCATACCAATACCAATACCATTGCATACCATTGCACGTCAATGGTATGCATTGGCAATGATATGCATACCAATACCATACCAATACCATACCAACACCAATACCAATACCATACCAATACCATACCAATACCAAAACCATACCAATACCAATACCATACCAATAACAAACCAATACCAATATCATTCCATACCAAAACCATACCAATACCAATAACATACCATACCAATACCAACACCATAGCAATGCCAATACCAATACCATTCCATACCAATACCATACAAATACTATACCAATACCAATACCAAAACCAATGCCAATATGTAATGTTCCTGAGCCAATTTTTTTGCTCAGAACACTAACTGTTTATTGTTTGCTATGTTTGTTTATGTGTTTGCAGGTGTACTCATGAAGATGTGCGTTTGGATTACTTAATATTGATTGAGCAATAGATCTGAAGCATATAATCATAAACAAGACAAGAGATATAAAGAACACCAATAGAGAACCAATAATGCCAGATCTGACCTTTATTTAGATAGTAAGGAGATCTTGTATACAAGAGATTTGCAGATCTGGAAGAAAGCCCCAATAATATCAAAATGGGCTGCCAACAGATACAATAATAAGAAATACAAATATAAGTGCCTCCCAAAGGCTGTCTGAGAAGAGATCAAAGCCTCCAAAGGCCACCAACAAGAAAGCTAAGACTTAAGATGAGAAGACCCTGTCAATACTCTGCAAAATCCCTCCAACTGGCTGAGTTGCACCCTGCTCTGGATGCTGCTAAACCCTCAAGTTTCGTCCCTCCCTTTCCTGACTTCCAAATCCCTCTAAATTCTCTCAGAATATAGATCGGGCTAATAGAAACCACCGGGCCAAGTCGCAAGATGATCTGAGAAGTTCTGCTCCTCCAACTAGGAAAACCCTCAATTGGTTTGCACCCTTCTGGTTTGATTAAGTCAAAGAGGATTCCTTCTCCCCTCTAGGAGCCTCCAAATACCACCAAAATATACCAGAATGTAGATCGGGCCAATGCTACCAAGATGACGAAGTCCCAAGTCAATCTATGAAGATCTGAGCCACTAAACACTAATAACCTCTTTCTGCAATGCGCCCTTCTCTCCTCCAATTCGTGCCAAGCTTCTAGAAATAAACTGCAAGGATAATATCCTCCAGAATAAACCAAGAATGATGTCAGGGACCCTACGAAGAGAACCCAAGTGCTACTTTTCCAAAATGCCTTCTCCTTCCTCCAGATCGAATCAATATCTCCAAGATGGTGTGCCCCCTTAGCTAGAAACCCCCTAGGTTGCGCACTAGCCTGAAATATACATGTAGAACAAACCCTACAACACTGTAGAATGGTGTGGGAGGATTATTTCACCTCCGGTACCAAACCTGGATAAAGAAAGGTGGGATATTTCACCACCGAGTTGATCTCTAGGGTTCTAGAATCAAAACCCTCAAAACTGATTGTGCTCAAGAGCTCCAATGCAAATAAGATAATAATCCAGAATGACTAAGGAGTGCGCCCTGACCTTTCCTTTATAGCTCTAGTCTATTCATATTTTGAGTTAGTTAACCTCTAGGGTTAACCCTTAACCTAACTCATCTTTTCTTTTCTTTCATTGAGTTATCCTTTTCCACACTTAACTTTAGAATGTTATGTTTTCTGGCTGACTTTGTCCCCAGTATACCTGAGACTATAGTCTAGTGGGTAAAGCTATACCACTGAGTCTCTCCAACCCTCTTCATCAAGAGGTGGGGGACATTACAGTCTCCCCTGCTAGAAATTGCTTGCCCACAAGCAATTCTGGACCTGTCTCTTGGATCAATTGTTCCCCTTCCCAAGTGGCATCCTCTATAGGTAGATTCTTCCACTTGATCAGATACTCTCCGATGCTTCTTTTCCTCAACTTCTTCTCCCTGAATTCAAGTATCTCCTCTAGTATCAGTACCAACTTCCCTTCTTTATCCATAGGTGGAAATTCCTCGATAAGAGTGATATGCTTGCCGATGTCCCTCTTCAAACATGAAACATGGAAGACATTGTGTATTTTGCTGCCCTGTGGCAGATCCAATTCATATGCCATGGCCTTGACCCTCCTGTTGACTTTGTATGGACCGAAGAAACAAGGTTGGAGCTTCTCTATGCCACTTCTCTTAATGGATTCCTGCCTATACGGTTGAAGCCTCAAATAAACCAAGTCACCGACCTCAAATGTGCGCTCGATCCTGTGTTTGTCTGCCTGTACCTTCTCTTGATTTTGTGCTCTTTGTAGGTGGTCCTTCAATTCCCTGAGTATGTCCTGACTCTGATGAATCCAATCCTGAACCATGGGAGCCCTGTTGTCACCACAGGTAATTTTTGTAAATAAGAAGGGTCATAGCTGTATAAGGCCCTAAATGGTGGCATACCAATGGACATGTGATGGGTGGTGTTGTAACAGTCTTCCTCCAAGTGAAGCCATTTAACCTATGATTTTTGTTGCCCTGCCACATAATTCCCGAGGTATCCTTCAACCCATTTGTTGACTATCTATGTTTGGCCATCCGTCTGAGGGTGATAACTGGTACTAGGTGTTAAGGCCGTACCTACCAACCTGAAGAGCTCCTGCCAAAATGTGCTCATGAACCTGCTATCCTTATCACTCACTATGGTTTTGGGCAAACCATGCAATCTGAAAACTTCCCTGAAGAATAGGTTTGCAACCTGTGCTTCACTGAAATCTATGGCAATGGCGGAAAAATGTGCAAATTTCGTCAACCTGTCTACTACCACGAAAATGCAGTCTTTTCCATGAACCTTGGGCAACCCTGTGATCAAATCTATAGATATGCTTTCCCATTTGTGCTCCAGAATGGGAACTGGCTGTAGTAATCCTATCTGTATGTCTTGATGAATCCTTGATGCCCTGCTATTGGTGAATCATTGCATGCTTGTAACACCTTGGCCTTAAAGGTTGATTCTGGAACCCAGAAAATTCGGCCTTTGTAGTAAATGATATCATCCATTATTATGAAATTGTCATTTTGCACCTGTCCATCCATCACTTCACAAGAAAACTTGTTCTTTGAATACTCCACCAATAGGTGGTCCTTCCAATCCACTGAGATATCGGTCATGGCATAAACTGATGGTCTTATGGATAAGGCATCTGCTACCACATTATTTTTCCCTATGAAAAATTCTATGTCAAAGTCATACGCCTGGATTTTGCTCACCCAGTTCTATTTCCTTTCATTCAAGTCCTTCTGATATAGGAAGTACTTGAGGCTGTTGTGATATGTCCTCACGATGAATTTTTCCCCAACTAAATATTGCTTGAACTTGGCCATTGCATGCATGATGGTTAGCATCTCTTTGTCATAGATGGTGTAGAGGAGTTCATGACCTCTCAAATTTCGGCTTTCATAGACAATAAGATGCCTATGTTGCATGAGTACTGCTCCAATTCCTTCCTCTGAGGCATCACACTCTACTGTGAAGGGTTGTGCGAAATCTGGTAAGGCCAATACTGGACATGAACTCATCGCTTTCTTCATTTTTTCAAAGGTGGACTGTGCTTCTGGGCTCCACTTGAATGCCCCCTTCTTGGTCAAATCAGTCGAAGGTGCACAAAGTTGAGAAAAACCTTTGACAAATCTCCTGTAATAGCAACAGATTCCCCAAAACCCCTCCAGTTCTGTGAGTCTCCTAGGTGTGAGCCAGTCAAGTATAGCTTGTATTTTTTCCTAGTGTACCTATACCCCTTTCACTCCAATGATGTGTCCTAGATAAAGGACCTCTGTCATCCCAAATTCACATTTGGATTCCTTAGCATTTAAATATTTCTCCTCCATGATAGCCAAAATATGTTCCACATGTTGAAGGTGCTCCTCCCAAGTATTGCTATAGATCAATAAATCATCAAAGAAGACTAATAAGAACTTCCTTAGCTACTTGTTGAACAAATGATTCATGCATAAATGGAAGGTGGTTGGTGCATTAGTCAGCCCAAAAGGCATGACCAAAAACTCATAATGTTCATAGTGACACCGGAAAGCAGTCTTGGAGATATCTTGCTCCCTCATTTTTATATGATGGTAGCCGGAGCGTAAGTCAATCTTTGTGAAATATACTGCCCCATGGAGTTCATCCAATAGCTCATCAATCTGTGGGATGGGGTATCTATTTTTTATGGTTTTTTTGTTTAGAGCCCCGTAGTCAATGCACATGCACATTGTTCCATATTTCTTTTTTACTAGCACTACTGAAGATGCAAAGGGGCTGGAACTTGGCCTAATGTGGCCCATATCCAACAACTCCTTAATTGCATTTTTAATTTCATCCTTGCATTTCTTGGGGTGCCTGTAGGGAGCGGTGATGACAGGTTTTGCACCCTCCTCCAACTCTATGATGTGCTCAAACCCCGTATCTAGCGGTGCCCCTGGTGGTATAGGCTTAAAGGCCTTGTTGTGCCTATCCATGATTTTCTTGATCTCGGGTGAGTAGTGTGTTTCTCCCTTCTTGTCTACCTTGACTGATATTTTACATTCTGCTACATAAACGATGTATTCCCTCCTAAATATGGCTTCCATGCATTTTGTTGTTACCACCCTCGGTATGTTTCCTATCATACCCCTGAGAACCACCTTTTTCCCATTTTCTTCTGTGAAAGACATCTCCATGGTTTTATAATTTGTTGTGATTGACCCTAATGTACTAAGGTACTCCAAGGATGATGTTGGTGTCTTGAAGGTCCATAACATAGAAATCTTGTGCCAAATCATGCCTACCCAAAGTAAGTTTCATTCCCAGAATGTACCTGTCACAGGGCATGGTGCGCCCCCCTGCTACCTCCACATAAAATCCCTCAAACTCAACTGTCGGTATGTGCCTTCTTTGAAGTAGGGTTGAGTCAATGAAGTTGTGTGAGGCACCTCCATCAATGAGAACTGAGACCTTCTGCCCTTGTAACACTCCCCTCATCTCGAAGGTTTTGAATTTAGGTACCCCGTTGATGGATGCAATTGCCACCTTCTCATCTGCTGTAAGGCCGTGACTTGCATCTTCCTCTTCTGCCTATCCTGGTTTTTTGGCCTCCATGTTTTGTAGGTGGTCGAAATCTTCATCCTCCTCATCATCTGAAATCACCTCAATGTAGTGGCCTTTTCCCTTACCCATTCACTTGTGTGTTGGGTCCCATGGTTCCTTGCAAGTGAAGCACAACTGCTTCCTTCTCAATTCCCTCCTAGTGGGCTCACCCATCCTACCCCTTCCTAAGTCAAACCCCCTTGGTTCTCTCCCTCCTTGGTTCATAGGAGGTCTTTTATCTCTACCCCCTTGATTGGGAGGTCTAGGGGTGAATCTCGTCTTTGTTTCTGATCCTAAGTCTCTGGTCTTCCAAATGGCATCATGCAAGTTGGTAGGATTAAAAGCCTTGACCCAACCGCTCAAGGGTTCCATCAACCCTTTTGTAAAGAGCATCATAAGTCTCTCTTGAGACACATCCTATAACATCACTGCTAGCCTCTAGAACTCTTCTATGTAAGCCTCCAGTGATCCTATCTGTCTGAGTTGTGTGAGCTCCCTAAAAGGTAGGTCTGGGTCCCCCTGGTCAAATCTATCAGTGAGCCTATGTGTGAAATCTGTATAGGACTAAATCTGATTGTGACCTAATGTGGTCACCCCATGGTACCACTAATCATGAGCCTTGCCATCCAAGTACATTGTGGCAAATTTGATGGCATCCATATCCCTCATGGGGTTAATTTGTAAGTAGGTATCCAGCTTCTGCACCCATAGTTGTGCAATCACCTTATCAGATCCATCAAAATAAGCGATTTCTATCTTGCTTTCCCTACTCTCCAGTTCATAGTTGGGCCTTTGATACAGTTTCAGTTTGCCCCGAAATTTGATCCCACAATACTGATCCAGCGTGACCTTCCTTTGAAACCCTGCACTTAAGGCATGATACTCCCTGGCATACTGCTCAAAATTGTCCTCAATCTCATTCTCATAGTTGTGTTGTGGCTGATTATCCAAGATTGTAGGTAGATAGGGTCTAGGGGTGGTCCTACTGTGTGTTTTCCCCTGGGGTGCATCTCCTCCATAACTCTGTCCCTCAGTGTGATAATGAGGGCTATTCTCATGTCGAGTTCTAGTCCCTCCATGACATCCACTAGCTTCTATGTTGGCATAAACTTCCAGACCCTTCCCTGCATGAGTCATCTGCATCAGGAGTTGCGACAATCTCTCTTGGATTTCATTCACTCTTTTCAGAGTCTCTGTCATTTCTACCTATCACCTGCGCACTGCTTCCTAGTTTTCCTGTAGATGATGCACAAGGGTGCTCTATGTCATGTTTATGGAGTGTTGTAAATCCTTGGCGAACCGTGCCAGAATATGTGGCTCACTGTCCTCACCCGATCCTTCCATTTCTGCCTCTGTCTCACCTATCTTCTTTCTACGTCTGCCCATGTAAATGCCACTGAAATGTTTCATGCGCTAATCCCCACTGGCTCGAAGGATCAACGCTCTGATACCATTGTAATGTTCCTGAGCCAATTTTTTTTCTCGGAACACTAACTCTTTACTGTTTGCTATGTTTCTTTATGTGTTTGCAGGTGTACTCATGAAGATGTGCGTTTGGATTACTTAATATTTATTGAGCAATAGATCTGAAGCATATAATCATAAACAACACAAGAGATATAAAGAACACCAGTAGAGAACCAATAATGTCAGATCTGAACTTTATTTAGATAGTAAGGAGATCTTGTATACAAGAGATCTGCAGATCTGGAAGAAAGCCCCAATAATATCAAAATGGGTTGCCAACAGATACAATAATAAGCAATACAAAGATAAGTTCCTCCTATTATCGCACAATTTTTACTTGAAAGTAAAGGAAAGGTGAAATAAGGGAAAACTGGTGAAACTGGAGATTATCCTACCATTGTCACCTCGATAGGATATTCTTTCTGTTTAGGGTGGTAGGCCCAGGGGAGACGTCCCCGGTGACCTGGGGTTTTCAGAAGGCAAAAGCTTATGGCTAAGTAAAAATTTTTTCCCTCACAAGTCACCACCGATCAGAAGGTCCGACTAAACAACCAATAAAGATAATGATAACCAGAAGTGTACCTGCCCTAGACAAAGCAACAAGAAAACTATATATATGCAAGATCACTTGTTGGTTAGTACTTCATATAATCAAGGACTTTCCGATATAAAGAAATTGACCGATAATATTGATGAAGCAAATCAATCATGTACAATAGGATTAGTCACAACGCGCCACTTCACAATAAATGCTAAAGAAAGCTTCACAATGAGCAAGAACGTTTTATCATTAATATCTTAATACCATCATTCATTTAGAAGCAAAGACTATCATGCATTAGCCAATCGTCCAACTTACTTAAAGAAGCTAAAATGCTGCAAAGTATAACTATAAATCAAATGGATAATGGCAACAATAGGGTTAGTAGGTTAGTCTAGGCTAGGGTTAGAAGATGTTAGCAATTGTTCAAGGTATTGGATATTTTTGATCAAGGTACTCAAGCATAGAAGGTCTTAGATCAGGGCGTTATTAGGGAAAATGGAGTCAAACTAGCTACAAAAGCTGAAGGGCCAAAATGATAATGATAGGTGAAAAGACAAGAGAGATATGATGGTTGACGTGTTGTTAAGACAAGGCTTCAACCTATCAACCCTAGGGAAGACAACTCACTAAGGTGTAGTAAACCTAGGCCTTAGTGCGTCTTCCTCCTTCCCTAGCTCAAAAGACAAAGTAAAAACGACTAGCTTGAAGAGTGAATGGCAGGGTGTTGCAATGGCAAGGCCTTAGCATTTATCTTCAGCAAAGAAAATGGCTTCTTAGCATAACCTAGTAGGGACTTGAAATAAGGACACCAACATGTGCTTATTCCCTATGGTTTAATCCAACAAATTTCATTAACAAAATGCAAGTAAAAATACCATAACCATTCAAGCAAAGGAAAGATTGTAGAAATTCACTTACATTCACCAAGTATTATCAATGCCAAACCCTAGTTCCAAACCTTCCACCAAGAAAATGGAAAAAATAGCCAAGAAAAGCCTCCTTCAACAAGTGTGCACTAGTAATTTCAGCCAAAACCCTAAAAGAGGGCGCAAATTTCAGACCTCCCACAAGTGTGAGTGAAAGATGACGAGAAAATGAGAGTTAAAACCCTCAATTTATACAATAGCAATGACCTTAATTTAATTGTAGGTCACCAAAAGGCCGACCTGGCCAAAACACATAATAATATTGTTTTTATATTAAATGTCATAATCAAACCCTAAATCAAGCAAAAATGAGGACGTCATGCCCTTTTAGGGTGACATTAGCCCTTTCTAGGGCAACGTTGGCCTCCTGGAGAAAAAACATTAGGCCTCCGTAGGCCTCCTGAACAAGCCACACGTGCCACAACTACCTCCCAAAACCTCCACAAATGTTGGATGCTGTCATAAATGTCCTGGGTGACATCATGGCCTTCCAAGGTCAATGTCCTGGGTGACATCATGGCCTTCCAAGGTCAATGTCCTGGTGGAAAAGGCACAACCCCCCTGGGTACAGGTCTGCTCAGCTGCCTCTGGTGGAACGTCCTCCTCTTCCCTGGTGCAAACCCTCTGACCTGTCTCTACCCCCTGCTGGGGTCTCAACATCCATCTGGTGGGCGCTCAGCCCCATGGAGGTCCGAACTAATCATCTCCCCATGTGTACCTGTCCGTCGGGTATGATCCTGCCCATCAATAGATACACCCTCCATGGGCTCATAAGTCACAGGGATCATAGCAATGTGAATCACATCTAATCATCAATCTTAGTAAACATGTGCATAAAACCCCTTTTACTCAGTTAAGTGCTCAAGGAAATTATACAAATCTACAAGCCAAGTTTGGAGGAAGTGACAGGGCGTCCTATTGGGAAAATTCTCACTGGATGTGGGACGTTTGCGTGAGAGATCAAATCAAAATCATATTAGTGGGTGAGGTGGATAAGGGATGTCTGGACAAGGGGTGCAGTGATAACAGGGAAATGCATGGCTTACCTATGGGTTCCTCTGTAGAGGGTGAGCTGCACCTGTCGTGGATGCAAATGTTTCCAAGCCCATTCATGCCTTTTACCTTTATTCTTTATTGATTTTTCTTCAAGAAACTAATTAGGGGACACTGCCCTTGCATGGTGACCAGTGGTGGAAATGTTACCCACAAGCACTTTCATGGAAATGACAAGGCTGACTCGTGATGAGACCCCCTTTCTCTTGGCTATGCCAGAAAGAGCCACTACCCTGGCATGGCAACCAACTGCTAGTAGTGTCATACCGCTAGTTTCCCATGGACCTAATAGGCTAGCTCATGATGAGACCCCCTTGTTAAAGTTTAAGCTATTATTAGGTTACCTTTCAATTTACTAGATAACAATAGCATAGATAGGATCACTATGAGAAACACAATCACAAGATACACAACATTTATCCTGGGAAACCCTCATGGGGAAGAAAACCCAACAAAAATTCCTTAATATAGATAGCCAATAAAATGCCAAGATAATGAACCAAACAACACATAAATTCCTCTCCCAAGGATGTGCCTCTCTCTCTCTTCCTTCTTCCAGCAACTGGTAACTGCAACTTCCTTCAATACTTGCGCACTGATGAACAAGTGAGTGTGTGTACAAATGAGGCATTGGCCTCTCTTATTTATACAATCTGGCAAGTGCTAAACTGAGGTGTCTTTTCACTGACAGGGCCGACTTCTCAATCTGGGTGGTTAGAACCACTTTAATTTGCCTGGGGGCCGACTTCTTACTTTGCATATTACAATTAGGGTTTGACCAATCTGCAAAATGGGATTTGGTCAATTACAATGCCCGACATGATCAATCCACAAAAGGGGATTGATCTAATCAACAATAAACATATTTTATCTTTTACTTTATCCACAAAAGGGGATAAGAATATTCTTTGATGTTACACAATATTTTAACACTCCCTCTTAACAAGAAGGATATTCTTTATCTTTTGACAGGTCATTGGATGTCAACATCAACTAGGTAGCAACATCCAGTGGATAACATCATCAACTGGGCAACATCATCAACTGGGTAACATCATCAACTGGATAACATCATCAACTGGATAACATCATCAACTGGGTAACATCATCAACTGGATAACATCATCAACTGGATAACATCATCAACTGGGTAACATCATCAACTGGATAACATCATCAACTGGGTAACATCATCAACTGGATAACATAAGGCATCAATATAATCTACTTGGTCATCTGGCATCATGATCACTGACTGGCATATCTATAAATCATCGGAAGTTTTGTTCTCTTTATCTTCACGCAGAAGATACTCTTTATTTATTTCGTCTTCACACAGAAGATACTTCTTTCTTATCTTCACACAGAAGATATCTTTTCTTCACACAGAAGATGTCTTATCTTCACACAAAAGATATTCTATGAGTTTTTCCATTCCTTTTATGTTCTCCCTTCTCTTGTATTCATCTATCTCACCCATCCACTGGGGAGGACAACTACTATAGCTTCACTCCTAGTCATCCCACATGAACTAGAGAAGCTAAGATGCTAGCCTAAGCAAGACTAGACTCCCTTTCCATGATCCATGTAGGATCACGACACAAACCACAAGATCCAACTAACCATTCCACATGGTCAAGGTTTGTGTTCCAGGCTACTCAATCCTTGGCCAAAGGAGAGTATATGCCCGCTGCCCCTTGGAGAAACATCCACATTCCTCTCTACGAGGGTGGTCACACCCCTCTCTATGAGGGTATTCTAGCATGTCACTAGAGTATCCAAAAATCAACACTTGGATGGAGGCCAACCTTGGCAAATTTCTCATTCCCCTTCTCTACGAAGGTCTCTTCTCTTTTCCTTCTCTATGAAGGTCTACCTGTGGGATTTCTCATTCCTTCTCTACGAAGGTCTAGCTATGGGATCTGAAAAAATCTCTCGTGGTCCAAAATTTTTCCATGGTATAATACCATGCCACCCATCTGCTGAGCACCATCCATCTATTGGATAACTTTCATCTTGATCAAAATATCTGGACACCATCCATCTGCTTTCCTAACTACTTCAAATCATGATCCTCCATTTCGAACTCAGAGACATGGCTCCCTCTTGCACCAAACTATTAGCTTCTAATCATCATCCTTGAAGTTCTATTCTATAATATCCTGGGTGCCTTCTTGAGTTCGAACATTTATATCTTTCTGACTTCATACTAGATCAACCTGCTCCCTTTGCATCTATAAGAACGGTACTGGACCAACCTGTAGTTACCTGCATCTCATAAACTGTATCTGAGTATCCATCTTTTTCTTCATCTTGAACATTTTTGTTCTGCATCTTTAGGAGCCTCCCGCTCCTATATTAATACTGGATATTGTCTGGTCTTTACTGACTGTCACCATATCATATGTCCTTCTCACACTGTCTAACTTCTGAAATAAATATTTTATCTCTTTCTTTATCCTTTTCTTTGATAAGTCTCCATAGACACTGAAATAAAACGAGGTTAATTAACATTCTCACAAAAATATAACTTGTAATGATAAAGTATTAAAGTAAACAGTATACTAAAAATAAACATGAATACTTATCTTTTGTTTTTGTGTGGGGAGGCTCCACGGACTCCACCATTTCCTATCTTTCTTCAGATCAACTATCTTCAACTTAAGGTACATATTTCTCAATTTCTACTAAATATTTATTTGAGGGAGGAGATTCCTCTTCCTCTGGCACATGTGCTTGATGCTTTCTTTTTCTCTTTTCCTTGAGGACAATCATAGGAAAAGTGTCCCAACTTTTGACAGTTGTAGCATCTGATCTTTGAAACATCTTTCTTCTTATCTGGAACTCTTACGGAGTTAGCTTCTTTATTGTTCTTCCTGAAGGAACTTCTTTTGTTC